>WBNM01015590.1:146019-249056 GCA_013399055.1 Ramphastos sulfuratus | reverse complement strand
TATACAGAACTAGTTAAGGTTTATTTACAGGTTCTAATGTGGTCAGGAAATCTTCACAAGGATGCTTATAGGCAAGTTTAGTAATTTAGGAAAATGAGAAAATGGAAAAGGCTAAGCTACAACACGGCTCTACCCCACTTATAAATCAGGGTGAGCAAAGAACCTAGGGAATAGCAGATTTTACTCACGGAGGTGAAGTATGAAGTTAGTGATGATCCCTGCTGCATTTCTCTGCAGCAGCTTGTGAAACTGCAAGCTATATTCCACTTGCGGATCCACGCAGCAAAGTCCAATGCGAGTGAAAACCCGCCAAAGTCAAAGTGTCTGTAGACACAGCTTCCACAAGGCAAAGATCATGGAGGGGGACTGTCTTAGCAGCACAAAGAAAAAGTCAAACTGCTGCCACATTTCCCAGATCAGGATAGCGATCAGGAAATCAGGAAACAGATTGTGAATACCACCAGGTCCAGGTGGCGCTGGCAGCTCTCTCCCAGATGGATCTAAGGACTTGCTGAACTTGCAGACTTGTGGGGGAGTGGCATGAACTGTGCAAGAGCAGGACTAGAGTGGAACTGCACAGAAGGGTGCAAAAGCAGGAACCCCACACTTTTTTCCTCACTCTATTTATAATCTTTCCTACACAATCTGCCTGTTGCCATACGTATACTGGGTGCAAAGAATCCAGCCAATTACCAGCCGATTCCAGCACAGGCTTTCCCAGGAGTCAGTACATGTGTGGAAAAGGCACCTTTTGCTGTTCCCCCTTCAAGCCCACAAGGGGAGGGGGAAAACAGTTTCCTGCCTTCTTCTTCCCCCATTCAAACCTCCACAGAGGGAGGCAGGGAAAGAAGGGATTTGGAGCGCCCCACAACACTGATCACCCTAACTGGGTGGGCTGATCTGCAAAGGTGAGCTTGCAGCTGCAGGCATCAAAGCAAAAACAGATCAGTGCCCTCCCCAATCTGGCATGGTCCCATTGTACCCAAACAAAAAGAGCAGAGTGAGTTGGGTGCTAGTAAAAATGGTCATTCAACAGTCCCACCAGCATCAGACAAGTCCATAGTGACAAGTTAGGTCCAAAGTCACCTGCACCACATCAGAGCTAACTTGCAGATAAGCAGCCAAAAGCCAGAGCAGGGGAAGAGGATGCAAAGCCTCATGGGACACTCAGCGTGTATTTGTAATACGACAGTAGGGCAGTAAAGACCTTCAGATGCTTTTTCTCAGGATGGTGAGGATATTAGTATTTTCCCTTTTTTCAGCCTTCTGGTGGCATCCATGGTGGAAATTAATTGAATTGCAGTAGGAAGGCCTAGGCATGCCACAACTACAGGCTCTTTAAACACGGTGGGTTTTTTTTTTGTTTGTTTGGGATTTTTTTTAAGCATAGTTTATTTTTTAAAGCACAAGTAAATTAATATTGCAGTATCTTTATCGAGTCATGATGACACAATGGCTTTTGCATTTATAAGAACCAGAGACAAGAAACAAACTGCTGTTCCCTGTTCACATGTAAAAGGAAAGAAAAATACACAGTTATGAGAGATGTATCAAGTACTTCAGAGAGATTTCCATGGGAAGCTCTTGAAAATCCAATCTTCCTTTGTTGTGTAAATATCTTGCCACTCTAAACAGCACTGACCTCATTTGCCCTATAAACAGTAAGACCATCATTTCACAGTCTGTCAAATCTAGGAGCAAATGCACCAAACTGCTTGTTGAACCAGCAGAGGAATAGATTGTGAATATCACCACTGATTTTTGGACTCTCTTTTTGTGTCATCAAGTGATCCAAAACTGTCAGACATTAATACAAGGTCCCTACTTGTCAAGCTATTGAAGTAAAACCTAAGGAAATCAGAGCTCTTGTTCTCCTGTCTGTGGGACAGCAAAAACATGTGCAAGACTCTTTGGAAGAGTAAGATGCATTTTATTGAAGTTAATAAGCACCATTACTCCTTCTGGCTTCTGTGGCTGGACTCCACAGAAACCAACACGCTGCAGAAACCTCTAGCTCCAGGAACACGGAAGCACATTGTCCTGCTGGGGCAAAATGGGCCCTGAGCACTTGCTTGCAGTGTTAATNTATTAAATTTGAATATTCATAACACACATATCAGAAATAAGCATGGAAGCACTTTCGTGTGTCTCTACAGCAGCTCTGCTGACACTATCTGCTACTAATTTCTGAAGCAGCTACACATTTCTGAACTCTTTCAGTCTCTGGTTTTGTAGATGCCCCTTCTCCAGATCCTCCACCAGTCCTGACCACTGTGTGGGAAGATTGGTTGTTCAAGCAAACTAAACATGGTGTGGGTTAACATATCCTCAGTTTTCCCAGCAATTCATTAACCTTTTCATTTACAGCCAATACTACTTTTTTTTTGTTGTTTGGGTTTTTTTTGGTGGTTTGGGTTTTTTTGGGGTTTTTTTTTTGGTTTTTTTTTGTTTTTGTTTTTTTTTTTTTTTGGCACCATCTGTGGTAGCCCTGAAAAGTGAGCACAGCTTTCTCTTGCCATCATGGCTCCCACAAAAAGCTTCATTCCTTTCCTTGCATTAATTACCTTTTACTCACAAGACTGAGGCTTAGCAAATAAAGGGTTAATTTTCCAGGCCTATTTTTGTTTCAAGCGAGTCAGTCAAATGTAGAAATAACCTCTGACAGAATCTGGATAGACTCACAACGCATGAAATTTAAATAGAGAAATTTACCTTAAAACAATCCTTTGAGTCAGGAGAGGTCATTGTCGGTAACCATAACTAATACAGCAAAATGGAAGAGCCTCACCGAGAGTGAATGGTCCTTGGCCACTGTTTAATGGTGTTCCTTTGCTGCAGCACTCAAGGCTGACCAGCGCTGATTTTGCTTCTGATGTATCTCTCCCTCTGGTCTGTCGTGATGCAGCCTGTGAGCCCCCCTTGCCTTCAGGAGAGCTAATTGTGATTCACTCACTGGCTCCCAGAAAACAGACCAAAGAATTACATTTTCTTAAAATATTCAGCCTTAGTACGAGAGATCCTTTGAGGTAAAGTTCCTCTTTTTCTGCCTCTCTTTCCCTCTTTCAAAATGAAAGCCACAGAGAAGCAGAAGGCTAACTGTACCTTAGGACACCATAATTATGCAGGGTTACATTACTCCTGTGGCTCAGCAGGCAGCAAATGCAGCCACAGCAGCCTCAGCCTCTCATCCTGCACATCCTCAGTCCCTCACCCTGGTCCAGGACAGTGCTCATGTAGCTCTCCTTTGTCTGGAAGGGCAGTGAGTGGAAAGAAGTTTCTTTTCTCTGGACTCTTCATGTTTATCTTTATAGCCTGTTTCTAACGTTTCTCAGTTTGCTTCTGCTGGACGTTCTCATATCCCCGTAACTGCTGTGCTGGAGGGGAGCAAGGTTTCAACAGTGTCCAAGATTAATTTCCAACTCACCATTTGGGCTTCCCCATATATATCCTGGGCTCGTGTCCCCTAATAGTCTGTTCAACACCTTTCTCTTGTCTCTGTATCTCTCTCTCTCTCATTTAACAGTTACCAGAAGTTGCCTTGCCAACCTTCATAGAGAATCACACATCTTATCTAATGACTTCCCAGGGCACTTGTCAGACCAGCTGCAGCAGAAGCCCTGACCCTAAACAAAGAAATGGCTCTGAGTAGGACCACACAATCACAAACCAGAGCCCAGGGCTACAGCACCTTCCTGTTCACTCATATCCACCACAGCAACCTCTGAAGGCTCTGAAATGGAGAGTAGCTGCCTGAAATGACATCACACTCAGCTGTGGTCACTTGTGGAAGACAGACTCACTTAGGTGAGTAGAAGTTAAATGCTCTGAGGACATTGCACACTTGTTTCACCCTCTATGGACATTAATAACCACAGTGCTTAATTCTAATTGCCAGAGGAGTTAGGCTGTCAGTACTTTGAGGATTTAGAAAGGACTAGGTGCCAAAATTCTGCAGGCACCTCAAAATCACAAGTCAGAGTTCAAGTTACACATCTTGCAGATCACACTTCAGGCAAATAGACATGAAGCCAGTGGCAATTCATTAAGTATGGCTGCTTTGCAGGGCTGTCTCCTTTCATCCCTTTACTCTGCTCCTGTTTTCACAAGTGAAGCCAGACTTTGCACTGTCAATACTGGCAGCCAAAGCATTTGGGAGAGCAAGGAAGCTTGCTTAGTCAGGAACAGTTTGAACTCACAATGCTTTAAAGGCCAGCCAAAAAAATGTCTGTCTTTTTTTTTTTTCCTCCTCATTTGTCTTATGAGGAGGAATTTCCATTCGCTAGTAAGGTTTTATATATCACCACATAAGACATGAGAAAGAGGGGTGCTTTGGGGTAGCATCTGGTATAAACCAAAAGAAATCAGCAAAATAGGGCATTGAAGCTGGCACCATGGGCAGAACAGAGGGAATGCGAGAGTAAGAGAACAAGAAGAGAACATAAGAAGTGCAGATGAGAAGTTTAATTCTGATGTAATGAAAAAGGAGACGGTATGAGAGAAACCCACTGAAAGGAGGTGGTGGAATGATGTGAGATGTTTAGTAGGTACTGGAAGATGCAAGAAGAGGAGAGAGAATTGTGACAGCAAGTACTCTAGCTTTTGGAAACTGCTTACATAGGAAGAGAAAATACCAATGGAAAAAAAGGAGACACAGCTGCACTAGCATTATATTTCCTTTCCAGTCTGGAAGAGAAGCCAAAGCTATTGAGTAAACTTATATTAAAGAAAATGTTGTAAAGTTTCCTATTTTTATATCACCAGTTACATTTTCAACTCACGAGACCAAAGATTTTTTTCCAAAGGTATCACAGTATCACAGTATAAGCAAGGTTGGAAGAGACCTCAAAGATCATCTAGTCCAACCCATTACTACAGCAAATTAACAGTAAAAAGCATTTTCAAAAGTGGGCTATGGGAATTAATTGAATTTGAATCAGAGCAGCCTTTCAGATGAGTTCAGATTATAGCAAGCAATAGCTGCCTTCAGTTTTTATTTTGCCAGTTCAGACCTGGGCTTTGCTTTGCAAAATAGAACACCCCTTGCCAGCATCCTTTTTGCAAGGAGTTTGGCAGCTTGCCTTATGTGAAAAATCTGAGAATAAAAATCACTCCTTGTGTGCCATTATATTTTAGCTTTTATCACCACTTAAAAAAACTTTTGAGTTTAACCAGCCTTTATCAGCAAACTCCAGCCTTCCCAATAAAGAACTGCACCTTAACTGACAGACTTTGTCACTCTCATTTGTTGGTATGTTAATGCAAAACCATCCCACTGAATTCCACACTGAGCATCTCCCCATGTTTTTTTGCTTAAAGTATCAACATCTGGTCCTAAAATCAAACANTTTGTGAGTAAATACCAAAAGCCTCTTGTTGCCTTCTGCCATAAGCAGAAAGTTGCTCCTTGTGTCCATCTAGTGAGCAAGCGGTATACTGACTGCAAAGCCTTCTCTTCCAGTTTAAATCGAGTTCAGTTAATCTATATATTTAATAGTTATTTCCAGATCCTATTATAACCTGTATATAGTTTCCATAATGTTGCAAAGAGCCTGTTATTATAATTAAATGGTGGTCGGGGTGGTGCGAGTTCTGAATATTTAATATTAATAAACTATATATTAATATTTAAAAAATATCGTCTCGCAGTAATTAATTACCCCTTCCGTAGTAGAGACCACCACAAAACACAAATTCTACCTTTCACTGCTCAATTGTCTTTGTTTTCACAGATTCTGCTTCAAAACCTAGATGACATGAGTTATTCTCATGTCTCCATTGCTTCACTGAAAACTGAGGTTTCATACTTGGGAGTATTAGATGTGTATTTCTGTCCTCCATTTGTAGCATTATATATCTGCACAACTTCGAAATGAGTCAATGTGCTTTGTGGGATGCATCTTTGCTTGTCAACTCTCTAATCTTTATGCTTGCTTGTAAAGTTCAGCATAGTCCATTAAACTCAGTGACACCTGATGTCTACTTCAAAGACAATAAGGTATTCTGGTGCATCACAGTTTGTTCAGAGGCCTGTAGGAGCTGGATTAAAGAGCTTGTCATGTAACAGAATGAGCATATGTGTGTTGGGGCTATTCTGCTCATGATGCAAAGCAGTACAAGCAGCAGCATAGGCTTTGCAAACCTCTTTAAAGTGCTGGTTTGCACTCCTAGCTTCGCAGGAGTGACAGATCCATGGGCATTTCTAAAACAGGAAAAAGTAGAGCTTTAACATGTCCAAAAAGTCCTGACAATGTAGTTGTACATCTTTTAAATATCTGAATACACTAAAATTCTGCTATAAACCCTTGTAATTCAATGTACCATGAACACAGTGGGTTTTCATTCAGATCTTCAGAATGTTGTATCTCAGTTTATGCATCATTACAGACAACTTTAAAAGGTTTTACAGAAATATATTTTTGTCTTGAGAATGATGTGACAGGAAAAGTCTTGGCTGCTTTACTATAATTTAGAGATGATACAAATGACACTTTGAACCTTAGAGGGTTTTGGAAGTTAAATAGTTGGCACTAGCAAGGCAGGGCAGAAGTTTGCTGTGGCAAGTATGGATTTTGCCAACACTTTATTTCATATGGAAAAGCTGCTGTTGATATTTCATATTAGACAAATATTGTTGCACTAAATGCATAAAACTGTATTTTTAGGTGGGGAAAATCCACACAGAAAACTGGGATACTATTTTTAGCAGTATCAAATATATACAAATGAAAGGGGCAATCTTGGCTCTTAAGGGTCTGCAAAGATGGAGTTACTGAATGAAACCAGAAGTCACTCTAGCCTATTACCCTGGGCAAATACTAAGGCAAGCGACATCTGGTGGGGATACTTTCTCTGGCACTTTGTCCAACTTTCCAGTCCAAGTGAACAATAACATTGTCAATAGCCCACTCCAGCCTTCCCACTGGTGTTATTCTGTATGAATGGTAACTATAAAAGATCTGAAGGCACTAGGGCACTGAACTGTCAAAAGCAAAGACAGGATTGACACACTTACGATAGATAAAGTGATTCCCCCATCTGCAGTGGTTTGCAGTATCTGCCAACTGTTCTGGAATTACAGATCATTCAGGTGCCAAACGACAGTCTTCTGACACAACCATATTTTTCTTCAAAGCTTATAAAGCTTTTTAAGAACTAGCTCACTTAACAGCAGAGCAGGGGATTATTTAGCAGTTTCTGATTGTTCTCACTGTGGTATTCCATTACCTATGAATTCTTTAGCCACTCCAGATGGAAGTGCTACTGGTTCTGTTTTCCCTTCCTAGCAAGGAATAAATTCTTTCTTCATGCAATCAACCAGTGGCCCAAGCACTCTGCCTTTGTTATGACTGTGGGTATTCATGGTATTTTATTTCCTCCCTACTGTCAGTACTGCACTTGTCCACTTCAAGCTAAAGCTTGTTGCTGATCTTCTAATATGCCTGGTCCACAGCTTGTGTTTTATTCATGGCTTATGGAAAAAAAACTGATGCAGAACTTCAGTCAACACAGTTATTAATACACAAAAGGTAGGTAGCAAGATTGAGAGCCAGTCTGAATTTATCAAAGCGGAAGGTGAAAAAAAGATTTCCCAGCAAAATGCCACTGACATTTATACTAAAGGGGGGAGCAAAGCCCAGACCTGACATTTAAAAATAATGCCTCCTGTGTAAAACCAAAAGCTCATTTTTTATAGGCAGAGGGAGAGATTCAAGGCAACTCCCCTTTTCTCTTTGTTAATTGTGCAACCTTTCATCATAAAGGATTTACTTTTTTGCCTTTTCACATCCTTTAAAAGTGATGTTGAATAGTGGCTATGGAAAAGGGAATGCAGCAAGAATTAAGTGAGTTGAAGAGAGCTCAGTACAGGTAGCAGAACATCACATATAATTCTTTGGTGCTCATTTTAATAACATTTATCACTATGAACTCTTAAGTCATTACAGAGCATGAAATATGCAGTGCTGTGCTTTGTCATTTAACATAATTTATCTCCTCAATGCTGTGATGAAGACTTTTTTTTTTTAATAATTTCTTATCAGGCAATTTCAGCCATATACTGTTGGATTTATTTCAAAACTCTGTGCAACAGTCATAATCAGGAACTGATGCTTTTTTTTTCTTCGTTACTAAGAAAAAAAAAAAAAACCAGGCCACATGTCAGAGTCATGCATCAATAAAGTTTACTGTAAGTGAAAGGACATCAAAGATATTTGTCTCTCCTCATCTGGTTGAGTATTTCCCAGATCCACGAAGTAAAGGAGAATTCAGATGGTAAGGTCAGAAGGGGCACTTCCCTAACATACTATATACAAGACATTTGCGATTGAACTACAGCATGTTGTTCAGCTAGACGTCTCATCTTGATCTGCAGTGACTGAAGTACTTATTTCATCCTTAAATAAATCACTAATTGCTGTCGTTGTGGAAGCGGTGCAAATATTTTCATTCACTTAACTTCCATCTATTGAACTTTATAGGAGGAGAACCAAGAGCCCTTCGTCAGAAATCTCCTAATGTGTAAACACTTGCAAGCTTCCTGCCTCTAAGCCCACCTTGGCAAGTGACAAAGACTGATGTCCTTTAATGCCTCACTGAAAAGTTTGAAAGTCCTCTGGAAAAAAGAGTGGAGGGTACTGCTTAATGTTTTTTAAAACACTGTAATCTCAAGACCGCTGTTTTTTAATATTGCTTTTAGTGTGACTCACCCAGGGTGAGCACCAAATATGCCAGAAAAAGATCTGTACCTCAGCAGGCTTTCAATCCACTTATACAGGGGGAAGCAGTGGTGGCAGCGAGAAACAATCAGACCAGAAAATGAAAGATGACTTGAAAAAAAATGCTTAGACTTCAAGCACTTTGTAGGCATGGTTAAGAGGCAAGATCTGAGAAGTGTAACAAGCACAAACACAAGCTCATAGTGTCATTATTATTAGCATGTTTGTTCACAGACTGCCTCTTTCCTAATTTTGATGATGATCACATTTGCAACAAAGTAGGCTGAAAAAAAAAAACCCACCCATGAACTACACAAGCACAACAACATCTCCTAAAAGCAGTGGGAAGGCTCAGGAAAGCAAGTCAGGTGGTCGGTTCAGCAATGTGCTCAGAGAGCAGTGACATTCATAAGAAAACATGGCATGCGCATAAAAAATAATGAGGAAACGACAGTCAAAACGGTCACTGTGAACCTCACAATTTAACTGCCCAGCTGCAACTCTGAATGTCTCTTCACATGATGGAAAGTTTGGAAGTGCCTTGAGGACATGGAGCCAGAGTCTGACTGCAAAGCAGGGTGGATTAAGATAACTGAGGCTAGACTAGACCAGACAGAATGGGGTTCCTCTCTACAGTCTCATAAAGTTTTAAGGTATTTTGAAATAATCAGAAAGCTCTTCTTGGTTTCAGCAGCCCTGATTTTAGCCCCAGGTGGTGTTAAAAACATACATATTTTGATAACTCAAACTAGACAATTTGTTAGATAAACCAAAAGACATTGCCTTGTTGCTCTCTATGGCTGATTAGGTGAAATGCAACTTAAAGGACTTATTCCATGTATCAGGATTGGATTTGCATCAGAGCTGAATTACAAGGCCTACAGAACTTCACTGATTTACTGGCTTACTCACCCATTTAGAAATGGAGTTATTAATGACCAGTTCACAGATTAATTTGCTGAGACAGATAACACAACTAGTAATTGTGAATGTAGGCCAACTATTACACTGCCTTTCTTGTGAGGAACTTCTAGCACCTAAAAAGCACAACTTGCTCCCTATGGCAGGGAGCAAATCAGCAAGTCTCAGCCTGCTTCTTCTGGGAGGTCACAGTGGGGACAGCCCTTTCTGCTCTGCCCCTGTTCCCTGTGCAGACTGAGATGAGCTGCACACATAGGCTCCCCTCCCCTGTCAGTGGGAATCTGGTGGCTTCCATTGTCTCCAGCCTGGGGCAGACTGCAGCAGGGAATAGGAATGCATACTGTAGACGCTTCACACAAGACCTGCCTCTGCTTGGGCTGAGATATAGGGACTTGGGAACTCCTGTCAGCTGCCAACAGCTCTACAGATTGGAACTAGTCTGAAATAATTTACCCAAGAAAATACAGCAAGTCTTTGACAAATCCAGGCCAGATGCTTTCTCTTTCTGATGTGAAGGATATCAAATGAGATCTCTTATTTGCCCTGCTCCTACTTCTGCCCTCAGCATATGCATGCTGTAGACAGAGGAGCCAGGATGCTGCTCATAGTCCATACCAGAGAGAACTGCTTTCACCAAGCCATGTATTAGATTTAGATGAGGTATTAGTAAATATTTCTTTACTGAAAGAGTAGTCAGGCATTGGAACTGGTTGCCCAGGAGCTGGCCTCCCAGGCTGCCCAGGGAGGTGGTGGGAGTCACCATCTCTGCAGGCGTTCAAGAAATGTGAGGATGTGGTACTTTGGGACATTGTTTTAATGGCCATGGTAGTGTTGGACTGATGGCTGCACTTGATGATCTTAGAAGTCTTTCCAACTGGAACAACTCCATAATTATCCACCTTTCAGCCACTGAGTAGGATGCTGAAAACGTGCTACTAATGCAGAACAAAGAGAAATGGCACTTCTGATTCAGAAGCTTCTGTGTGTGTGTAGTGCCAGCATTGCACTAACGTCAGTTGTCACTGCTGCCCACCACTAGCATAACAGTAAGGTAGCCCAGGCTTGACCAGTGTGACCCTGGTATTTGCTATAGGCACAAATAACAGATGAACAAAAAGATCACCATGAAGATGACTGACAAAAGCGACAAGCACATTATCGTGGGTGCCCAGCAGCACAGTGCTGGAGGCTGTGGCTATAGGGCTCAGTGGCTGTACACAGGCCAGGAAAGTAGAACTAGAGACAATTCTTTAAAAATATTCAATGTGTGGAAATTGCATTTATTCCTTCTCCTGCTTCAAACACAACAGGCTCTAAGCACTCCCTGTTTTATCAGGTTTTAATCCCTACCACCAGATATTTAAGAAATACAAACTTAACTTAGAACTCCTTCTATTGGCACCTAAGTGATTGAAAATAATAAATTTCCAATATTAGTTTCCTTTTTGCACACTTGTTCTCACTTGAGGGTACTTAGGAACCTATTCTATTTGTCACAGTACAGTAACTCAGCACTTTGGGAATCATAATGTATCATTTCATACCTTTGGTGGATAAATAGCTATAATTTTCATTAGTGCTCCTTGAGTAAGCTTTCCTGCTGAAACAAGAGACAAGGCAGTGTGAGTTTGTATTGCTAACTGGTGAGATGTGATAAAATGACAGAAATTTTAATAAAGCAAGTCAATATGCTCTATATGCACATACTTGATACAGCAAAGAGAGGGCTTCATCTATAACAGATACTCATGGTGACTTCATAGCCTGTTCTACTAGATGCTCTCTGTGGAGGTCTTAAAAAGACAAGGCCAAAAATTATGTCTGTGGGAACAACACTGTGGGTTCTCACCTGGAGGAGTGGCTTGCCTGTCAGAAATTCACTACAGAAGGAGCTGAACTGTCCTCCTGTGGATGTGAGTGATGTCCATGTGCAAGAGGTACAGTTACATAAGAAACCAAGAATCTGATAGTCAGCTGCAGGAAGAAGCAAAACATTAGAGCTGTGTTCTGTGAACAGAGGCAAATACCCCTCTGCCAAAGAAAGACAGATGTTCTCTTCTCTAAACCAGTGACTTTTTTCTGCCATGGTTACTATTACTATCTCAATAGCAGGAAAAACTCAGAATGGCTCCAAGTGCAGTTTTTCTTAGTTAAAAAGAGCACTAAAGTACACAGAAGTGATGTGGAAAGTAAACACTGAGTAAAAATGTGCATGGCTTCTAAGTTACTTGCTATTGCAGTTATTCATCATATTAAAATGATTCAGATCTGTTTTCAGGGGCAAGTAGATCAGGCATCCTAAGTTATTCTATCCTCCTCTGAAACAGTACTAGAGGTTTACTTATAAGCATTATCTAAGGTATCCTTTACTAATCCAGAAAACATCAGTTTATGCCTACACCATGCTGGTAAGACTTATCAACCATCTGCTAGCCCTACACAAAGCCACCCTGAGACTAAATGTAATCTAAACCCTATAGACTCAGCAAATGGAATTTGGGGGAAGAAAAAAAAAAAAAAATCATTGAGTAAAGGCATTTTTTATTTCCAAACATACCTGAAAGCATAGAAAATGGATCCTTCCCTCAGCTACAGCAGATATCATCTTGAGTATTTGATATCTGATAGAACACTGTAATTGACAAATTACCATGGAATAATTTTTACCACTAAATATATCTTTATAGATTTCTCAAGTTTAGCTGTGTTTCTAAGGGCATTAATGTGATCTCTTAACTATCTCTAAACAGAAGGCAGAAGCCCTTAAGTAATTATTTATGTCATCAGGCAGAAATTATCAGCAAAATCATACCTTCCTTTGAGATAAAAGAAAAAAGCCCAAGCTCTAGAGACTAGATTTGCAGTACAAATTAAAAAGTCCATTTATCAATCATCAATAATTCACCTTGGCACTTTGTATCCCTCTTGCACAGGGGGTAAATGGCTTACAGCTTCTCCAGTGCAGAAAGTACTCTCAAACTGGGGAAGAGACCCCTAAGCAGATGGCATGTCCAAGCGCAGACATGCTGTGACTTTCATTGATTCTCCTGTGGGACAGGGGACAATATGTTCCTCTCTCCCTGCAGAGTGACAACCTAGAAACTTTGTGAGGCTGTGTGATCACGTTTACCTAATTAACTTATCCTTGGCTAGAAGAGAAGATGTGGTCTGGCCTCAAAATTTGTTATGAATTCTCAGTAGGGTTACACAACCCAGAAAATACATTGATCTGTCAGACCACATTCACAGGAAGGGGGATCATTGAATGTTTCCTTCTGCTAAGGAATTCACTGAGAAGAAATATAGCTAACCTTTGTGGGTTTTTTCCATTTACTTGTAAAAAGCACAATAACCACATCTTAAAGGCTAAATCATTGCAAGAGCAATCTTGAGAACTAATAACATGAAAGCCAGTATTGATGAGAGTGGGGTGAGAAAAAAGCTATGCAGCTGCTTTTCTCATAAACACAGGGAGTGGGAAGCCTGCTCATTTCCTTGTGGGCCAAAAAAAGATGCTCAGAGGATGTAAATTCCACCAATTTCAAATCAGAACCAGATCACATTGATTTACAATCCCTCCTTCTGTGTTCAGAATGATTACTGTAGCGGTATCACACAATTTAATGCAATGTCTGTTTTATTTCCAACTATTTTACATAATAACACTTGTTAATTCATTATTTATTATTTTGGCTGCATGCACTGTGAATATAGCACATTCTTGCAGATGCAGATCTCCACTTTCCCCTCTGCTATGTGCTTCTCTTACTTGGCATTATCCAGGTTATGACTAGGTTGCTCTCTAAATACACATCTTACTGTTCCTGGCACTACACATTCACAATGAATTTGTGGTTTGGCATGGCTGCTTCAAACTAAAGCTTGGCTTGTCCGAGATAGGCTGTGTCTATGAGGTAGATGACCTATGCTTTGCCAACCCTATCTTGTAGTCAAAGAAAATCTGCTTAGTATCAAGGCTACACACAGCTGAACAGTTTTATAAATCTGGCCACGTTCCTCACATAGGATCATCACAGAGAAAGTAACGATAGGCAAGCATGCTGATCCAAACTTCACTGACATTCCAAGTGTGTGGCCTATTTAGTGGATTTTCTTTACCACTATCGCTCTCTGACAAAAGAGAATAGATTTTCCTCCTATTCAGCAAGTGAACCAGCCTGCCATGGCCTGCAGCCAGCTGGTGAAACCTCAGAGCCAGTAATAAACTTTGTGGTCTAGCAACCCTCTGCTATGCACCTGGATGAAGGATTCCTTGGTGAAGCAGCATGGCCTGTGTCACAGGGGAAACAAATTAAATGTGAATGACTCCACTTGGTCTTAAAATCTTGCATTGGGTAGGTTTTCTTCTCTATTTTGGACTAACACTGCCTGCATGAAGAGGAATCCTTCAAGTAGCCTTTTATAGAGGTCATGGGAACTGTTCAACAGTACCTCAGGTTCTGCAAAGACCCTTTTTACTACTGTAAAAAGTATCAACACAGTACAGAAACAAAGACAGGACAGAAATAAATGTTTTTGCAAATTCTATAAAGATACTTTCAGTATGGTTGTGGAATAGCTTCAGAATTGGTTTCAAAGGAACATAAAATGGCTTTGTAATCACAAAAGAGATTTGGAATGACTGAAGTCAAGTACATGGTCTGAAAAGCATACTAATAACATCTTGGCATTACAGAGCCTTAGATGTTTGTTTTATGTTCTATCTTGGGAGCAGATAAAATCTTTTTTTTTTTTTTTTTTTCCTAGATGTTAATGTTTGCTACAAAGTATAATAAGGAAGTTAGCTGGATGAAGCAGAGGAATTGTCACAAAAGTGTTCTGAGAAGCAGGCTACCTTCTTGGCTGAAGAGCTGCTGATCAGTAATGCCACAGCAGCTGATGGGAAGCAAGTGAAGAGGAATACAGCCTCAGGATTCAGGGAGGCAAAGAAATCCCTTTACTACCGAGCCTCTTGGGTTGTGCAGCAGGCTTGGGGACATGGTCTAAGCCTATAATGCTCACCAGTGCAAGGAGTGTCCATGGGCAAACACAGAGGACATAGGTAGCCTGGAGCTACTTGTCAAGAGCAAACATGGTCCATCCTACTGGAGTGCCTCTGTCTTATCTAAGGGCTTGGTGAAGCAGCCTTAGGCAATGGGCTGCAACTGCAAAGCAAATCTGAAGCATGGAGTAGATGGAAACTGGGTGAACCATGAAAAGGAATGAAGAAGGTATATGTGCCATTTAACTTGTCTGATTTGAACAGCTCCCAGGTAGCATCCATCTCTTCCTTGATTCCAGAGGGAGTGCCTGCTGCTAACCATAACTGCACCAAAGGGCACTTCAGTTAGATGTCTAAAGCTAATAGTATAAACATCCTCTTCACATTACTCACACTCAAAGTAGCCTAAATTAAGCTGCTGTAGTAAACAACGCAGCAGTTGCAGTGCAATCTCATCCTCACTCCCAACAATTCTGCATGCCTATGCCTTTGCTCCTCAGTAATTAATTCCTTGTTCAGCAAACAAGGAATTTGCATCCTCCATGTCTGTATCATTTGAACTGAATTACTTTGGACACGTAATCACAGTATCACAGTATCACAGTATAGCAAGGTTGGAAGAGACCTCAAAGATCATCAAGTCCAACCCACTACCACAGACCTCAAGACTAGACCATGGCACCAAGTGCCACGTCCAAACGTGCCTTGAACACCTCCAGGGACGGTGACTCCACCACCTCCCTGGGCAGCCCATTCCAGTGGGGAATGACTCTCTCAGTGAAGAACCTCCTCCTCACCTCGAGCCTAAACCTCCCCGGGCACAGGGGGACAATGTTGTAATAGGACAACTATTGTAATAGGACAACTGAGGAAGCCCAAGACCCATGCCATGAAAATGTGCCCATGTGTTCCAGGAAAGACAGCCCTTGGACCTTGGTTCTCAGTGATTTTAGTAGTCAGACTCTGGGGGGCACTAGGATCTCATGATGAAAGACATGGGATAGAATCACTGCTGCTTCCCACACTCTCATTTGCAGCTATTTGGATTTTGAATGCAAAATCAGAGCCAACAGTGATTAAGTTTCAGATGAGCTTCATCACACTTCAGAATTCCCCTACTTCCACTTTTACAAACTCTCTCTGGACCTCATCATCTGGGAAACCTTTACAGAGCTCTCAGGAGAAACTGCATATCTTCAGCTCTGAATCTGAATATGCAACATGAAACTGCAATATGTTAAATACTTTAAAAATCCTACACCCTCAGCAGGCATAGCAGGAGTATGGATGTGGGCTGATGTAATGAATCTCAGACCTTTTCCTTTCCCCTAACCTTTGCAGTACATTAGTTCAGCTCTTGATCCCGAATAAGCCTAGAGAACACAGACACATGAGCAGGTTGTTTTTCTACCCATGGCTTCTCACCAGTGAGTTGTTTTCTTAGAAGAGCAGAGTGGGATTTGTGTATTTTTGACATCTTTATTTTGCTCTTCTCTGTAATCATCTCAGATTACAAGGCCAAAACAATTATTAATTGCAACAAGAAAATTGCTCCTAAAGAGAAGTTAAGATAATAATGGTAGGAAAAGTATGATTTGAGGTTGCACAGGGAAGACAGTTGTCTGGAACACCCACATAGTCATTTGCCCCATTCGTGATGGTCACCAGGAACCACTACCATGAAAATAGCAATAACAAATAAATCCAATTGCAAAATCCACATTTCAGCCTACCACTCACATGAATTATACCATATCCTCTCCCTGACCGCCTGATAGGGTTAGCCAAAATGGCAGGAAGGGCAAGTATTATCATCAAACATGCATAAGCAATAGGACTACCTCCATGTAACCGTCACGTTAAGGCAAAAATATCACAGAATTTGTGGAATTTCTCTATACACTGAATACTTCAAATAACGGTTACCTGCTAGCAGGCTCGCTCAAGACCAAGCAATTACACTGAAATATGTTTAAACAAATCACACTTCTGCTTAAATGTACAGATTTTCCAAGAACACTCCAAACCTGGAAAATCATGAATTATTATTCCATCAGTTATGGTTCTAGTCATCTGTGCTTCAGAGAATAAAAACCATGCAATTTATCTGACTATCACAAAGTGTCCACCCATTCATTTAAGCTCTGTTTTCACCATGCTTTATGGTGAGTGTTATCTCCACAAAAACATATTAACCACAAACTGAGCTTCCCAAAGTATAAGGAGTAGAAACTAGAACTTCTAGGTGAAACCCTCAAGAGGGAATGCTTTTTGGCATCTTTGATAACTGCAGTCCCTATTGTATTTCATTTCTAGATTAAAAGCAGAAGGAGATAGAGAAAGAAAATTGTTTTGTACAGACTGATATTGTCATCTGAGGATATTATCTAACTATAATTTATGCTCTAAAGCACTTAAAAAGGAAATTATATTTTTATAGATGCCTGAACTCTCATAATCTGTACAGCTGCCAGCTGTAAATACTTGGGAGAAATAGAAATTCGGTTATTTAAGATTACAAAGAAATAAACAAAAAAATCCAACATACAAAGCATACAATGAGAATTCTAATTTGACCTTTGTCTTTAATCCAAAGTCGGAAACTCTTTGCCTGAAAGTGTGGTAATTGCAAGATTATGTTCAATCTCACACAGAGGCTGACAGAGCTGATGTGCATCTGAACCTAAGCTAAGTACAGACAAACCCCTACCTTCACAGAATGACCTTTATTTTTTAAGAAGAATCACAATAGTGCAAATGAACAACCTCACCTCGATGCATGCTCATGTGCATGCTCATGCGCATCTATACCGGCACTGTCACCTTAACGTGCTTCAGTGCTCATTATTCAACCTTTGCTTTTGATACACAAGAAGCTGGTGCACACTAGCTGTCAATTGCTAGTACTCTCTAGAGCTGTTTTGATGGTTCTTGAACTATATAGTCTCAGAAGCTCAACGAAGAGGCAGATTTTGTCGCCCTTCACTTTCCTGGACAGGAAAGCTCACCTCAGATTAGCATGCAAAGGAAAGACTCTTAGTGAGCAATATATTAGCAAATATGAGAAAGAACAACAGTGCTTTGTCTACTGAGAGAATCCAACACTGCACCCTGTTGAAGGAGGCTTTGTCGCTCGTGCCACTTTGCTTTGTCAAGTGCTACAGGGTATCCAGATGCAACTGACTTTTCCAGGAATTTGTCTTAAGATTTACATGTTGCCGATGTCCTTTTCATGAGTGCAACCTAAACTCAACTGATCTTGAAGGAACTAGCTATTCGAGGAAAAAAAAGCAAGCAAGCTTTTCCACCCACAGGCCACTGCACACCTACCCCTTACTTAGTCCTAATTTTTCTAAGCCATTCTATTTCTTCCCCCAAAGGTGATGCAAAGTCTTGAAACCCCTCACCTCTCTTTTCTCAAGGGTACTAGAGGAAAAAAAAAGTCTTATTCCCAAACACCAGCACGTTTCAGTAAGTCCAAATAGCAACTGCCTAGCACAGCCTTTTTCTCAACAGCCAACATTCTCCACGCTTCACTCAAAATTCAAGCATCCACCACAATCAATTTGACACAAAGTGCTCCTGCATTCCATGTGGGACCACCTGCCATCCAAAGGCACCTCACCTGAGGGGCTGTTCCAGCCAGCTCACCTGTCTTCCTCCTCAAAGCGAATAATGAAAACAGTAACTCTAGGAACCTTGGTCTGATTTCCCAGGTCACCCTCTACTTCCCACCCTACAAGGGTATTGATTTGCTCCTGAACACAACATTTTAGTTGTAAACTATTACAATCAAACAGCAAGCAGGTCATGGCCACACAGCACTGGAGCACTCCACTGGATTAACTTGTCCCATCTTCCCATGCTGCTGCTGGGAAACAGGCACCACAGAACTCCAGTTTTACTCATAGTTTTGTTCACTCTCCACAGAGCAGTAATAAAAGATTCAACTGGAGTGGGGAGAGAAATACCACAACCAGTTATTCCCAGCAGCCATACATCTGGCCCTTAATTACCCTATGGTATTTATATAATCAAAAAATATTCAACTTGTATGACTGATCGTGTTGGAGTAGTGGAACGCATTAGCAAATAAATAGCAAAACACACAAATTTGTCAACAGATGGATTACAACCCAATGTAATTAAATGCAAAATAGCTCTGCTTTTAAAGCAATTGCTCATAAATTAGCCTGTCAGCAAATGTATGCAACTAATTGCATGAAAAAAATTAGGTCATAAGACAATATTATCTGCACATAGTCTTTCCAAACAATGTAGAAATGATTTGGTACATTATTAATTGAAAAGAAGTCAAACAGCATTAGTTTAATTGCTCTTTTTTTGGTGCAAACCTATTAGAATAATTTATACCATATTTACCCCTTTTTACATTTGATGATAGATATTTAACTCTTGTTTGTAGACTAACAATGATTTCACCTTTTCCTCAGTTAATAAATACAGTAAGAATGGTATGTTTGTCCATGGCAATGGTGAACTAAAAGACTGTCTCAAGAGGGTTTCAGCAGAATGACAGTTGAAGCTGTTCTCTGAGGTGCAGTCCTTTCTAAGTGAATCAGAGGCAACCGTGGAAATCAAAGGTTGCAAGAAAACCTTGTTTGCAGAAATGAAAGACTAAAGAACCATGAAATATGTTTTAAAACCAGGGTATCCATAATGACATTGACATCCCTTGGCAAAGCCACTTCAAATCTGTCAGCTTTCACATCCAGAGCCTGGTCTGAGACTCATAATTAAAGGTTTAATCCTGCGATTTTGAGGCCAGAATCTACAAAGTCTCTATGGTCTACCCATCAAGAACCTATGAAAGGTCACACAGAATAGCAAGCGTGGTCTCTCACACTTGGTGTGCAGGATTTGGTATCTCTGGGTTTGTGAACCCGCTCTCTTTCCCCGAAGTGACTGAAAAAACTGCTTGTGGCCCAAGGCTAATTTCAGGAAGCTTTGCTTAAGTTCTGTGATCAAAAGAGATATATATTGAGCTTAATTTAGGTCTACTGCTGTATAAATGGAGAAAGCCTCTGCTGACATCAGAGAAACTACCCTGAAAGAAAGATCACAGCTGTGATGCATTTCATGTACCTAATCAAAACATCTGCAATTTGAGCATGGGTAATGAACTGCTCACAGACAATTGGTGAACTCAGAATCAGCCATGTAAATTATTCAGTGACTAATTTTGACTAATGAATACATTTGAGAAAAATGAAAGCTATTTACTTTACATATCTTAAGGTTTTTTTCCCTCTCCTTTCTCTACATGAATTAAAACTGGCAGAAAAGGAAGAAGAAGAAGAATAATTTCATGCAGAAATTATTAGTTTTGTGGCAGAAAAACACATCACTCCAAAAAGCTCACAAATAAGCAAACTTGTCAACTGAGGTGAAATGAAAATACTGATGATCCAACAGCAGTTCCCATTGGCCTGCACTGGACATGCTTCCAAAAGCAATGGATATGAGCAGCTCCCAGAGCACAGCCTTGTCTGTCAGTGAGCAGCCTGGCAGTCATAGGACAGCCTGGGAACATGAAGAATTTGGATTTAAATTCATCACCTTGTTCTGTATTAAGAATGAAGTGTGTCCACTGTAGAGTTTGCTATATAAGCACACAAGTATTTGAGCTTGTATGCAAACAAGCAACAGTGTGGCTCATGATGTGGGTGGTGGAGAATGTGCCATTCCATCCATAATGTGAACTTCCTGTTCTCAAAACTGTAAGCAATTTATCAGCGGAGAATAAAGTCACATTGGTCTCCACATCTAAGGCTCACAATCTATTAGAGTCATGGATCTGAAGTTGTGTCCCTTTGCATGCAAGGGACTCTCAGTGGCCACACCTGTGGAAATCACTTAATGTGATGGCAACTGTCAAAAATGCAGCTACTCCTTTGAATAAGTGGGCACCGCAGGACCCCTGAAGACACTTCATATTTCCACAATCTCATTTGGAGGTTAATGGCAGCACAAGAATTGCTTCTTATAGCAGATTCACGGGGATCTAGAACTGTTTAAAGATCCACTCTAAAATCTTAATTTGTCACAAAAGAGGGGTGGGTGTCAAGTGAAGGGAGCCAATCTCTTCAGTAGTGTCCAGTAATAATACAAGGAACAACAGATACAAACTTGAACACGGGATATTTCAACTCAACAAGAGTCATAGTGAGGGTGATGGAGCAATAGAATGGGCTGCCCAGAGAGGTTGTAGAGTTTCCTTCTCTGAACACTTTCAAAACCTGCCTGGATGCATTCCTATATGAACTACCCTAGGTGACTCTGCTTTTGGCAGGGGATTTGGACTCAGTCTCTGAAAGTCCCTTCCAACCTCTAACATTCTGTGATTATTCCCATCACAGGAGTCACTTTATCACTATTTCACTCTGCTGGAATTGCTGGTTATTTTTTTCAAAGTGAGTGTTTGCTCCTGAGAAATTTGCATTACCTGATGTTTGGGAACATGATCAGAAAATTAATTTAGTGACTCTGCTGCTCTTCCAACTGCGTATTTCCTCCAGATCTGCTGATTTAAGCAGAGCAGATCAGGCAGACCTGGAGAAGCATGCAGCTTCCTTCTCAGACCACTGAGCAAAGTTAAGCTACAGGGTGGTGGGTACAGGGCTCTCTGTGTGGTGGGTACTGGTGGAATCCTGCAGCAATGTCCTGGCCTTACCACCCATGGAACTGCTAAGAAGGAGGGGTGGGGAAAAAAACCAAAACCCACACTCCGAAGAGAAACTTCTGTGACCACTTACAGCACATGTAAGCTTTAAATTTTTTTTTGCTTAGGGCATATTTTGTTGCAAAGTATTAAAGTGTTCCTGGTGTCCTGAAGGAGGCATTCGGGATCTTTCCAGAAATCTCCTTTTTCTGCCCAACAAGCAAAGGAGCTTCACTGATCCCAAGCTTTCAGAAAACCTTTGCAGGGAGTTCTTCAAAACAGAGAGGATTTTTTTTTTTGTCCTTCCTCTTAACATTGGATTCAACAAATGGTCAGACACAAGCACAGACAGCTGGTAACTTTCCAATTACTCTAGCAAGAATCCTAGGATGCCTGGTGATTGGAGAAGGCAAGGAGCACAACAGCAGAAACAGTCTTGGTAAATGTCTACAGCTGAGAAAGAGAGGAGTTTCACAACATAGAAGGTATCTGCTCAGGCAAAGTTTAGGTCTTACCTAAAGAATTCTAATGTATTCAGGAAATTAAAAATAAATGAACACTCAACATAGGATGGTGGTATATTATTCCAAGATTGATAATTGACTCAGTTTTCTTATGATTTCCCCCACAAGGCTCACTAAACTTTTACAAGAAAAGGCACAAAGCTGACAAGCATTTCCAGATGATGGTAAAAAGAACTGCTACTAATTCTTTGCATTACTGCAGGGCCCTTAGGTATGAGCTGCAGAGAGCAGAGACAGTCTCTTGCCCCATGTGCTTACAGACCAACAGGACATCAGTGCCTGTGTGCAAAAAGACAGCCAACGAACAAAGAGGTAACACGGTGATGTTAGCAGCAGTCAGAAATGTCATTAAACATTTCCAGAGAACAGCAATGTGCCCTTGTGGCCAAGAGGACCAATGGTATCCTGAGGTGCATCAAGAAAAGTGTGTCCAGCAGGTCTAGGGAGGCTCTGCTCCCCCTGTACTCTGCCCTGGTGAGACAATACCTGAAATACTGTGTTCAGTTTTGGAATTCCCAATTCAGGAGAGAGGGATTTACTGAAGAGAGTCCAATGGAGAGCTATGAGGATGATTGGAGGACTTCAACATCTCTCCTGTGCAGGAAGACTGAGAGAAGTGAGGCTGTTTAGTCTGAAGAAGAGAAGGCTGAGAGTGGACCTTATCAACATCTATAAATACCTGAGGTCTGGGTGCCAAGATGAAGGTGACAGTCTCTTTTTCTGGTGGCTAGTAACAGGACAAGGGACAATGGGTATAAACTAGAATATAGGAAGTTCCACCTCAACAAGAGGAGAAACTTTTTTATGGTGAGGGTGACAGAGCCCTGGAGCTGGCTGCCCAGAGAGGTTGTAGAGTTACCTTCTCTATAGACTTCTGAAACCCATCTGGACACATTCCTGTGTAGCCTGCCCTAGGAGATTCTGCTTTGGCAGGGGAGTTGGGACTCGATTTCTAGAGGTCCCTTCCATTGTAGGATTCCATGGTTTTAGTACAACAAGGTTTAAGCAGGGAATGAAGAAAAGGAGAATGGCACAGCCTGTGGGAAGGTCCTTCCAGATATGAAGAGACTCATAGCTACAGAATGCTTAAGTATGTGCTTAAGGCTGAGCAAGCACAGCTGCATCCCTGGCCACATGGCAAAGCGAGACACTGTCTTGACAGTATAAGAGAAGTGATAATGGGGACATGAAGAGATTGGGGAGCCTATTTAAAATAAAGGCAAACAATTAATGCTGTTGGGATTAAAAACACCCCACAAACAGCAAAGACTCCAGCAGAGGGACACACAGAGAGGTTATGGAGCTGAATGAGCTTGTAAATGGCACTGGAGGAAGCACTTGACCTAGAACTTCTGTTAAAGTCAGAGGAGGAAACACTGTAGGAATTCAGTTGGTGAAGCCCCAGTGAGAATCAGAGTTGTAGCAGAAAGAAGCTGCACTTCAGGCTCGAATATGAAGCAGCTGTAACACAGACATTAAGATTTAGCGAAAAGATGGTCAGAGACAGTGCCCAAATTATGGGTCCAGGTGTCAAGAAGAACGTTTGGACTTTTCATATCAACTGTCATAGAATCCTTAGTATGACACTTCCTTTCTATGCATTAAAATCAGTAATCTGAATATATGCACTTAAAACAAAACCGCAAACATCAAGATTTGCCAATGTGGGTGGATAAACCTGTCATTATTAAAATGAATCCATTGACTAAGATGCTTTATAAACTCCAGATGATCTCTCTCCTATTATCCTGTAAGGAGATTAAAATTTTTCATTGTTGCTTTTATGCAATTTCTTTGTAAAGGGAAATAGCTTGAGGTTAAATTGAAAAGCTTTTTCTATCCAATAAAGAGGTCATATTAATTTTCCCTCATCTTACAGAAAAATATATGGCCTTGTGAGGTATAAAGGCTGTTAAGTGTTCTTCTTTCTAGGGTCGTTGCTGATCTGTTTAATAATGGAACAGTGCCTTGGCCAACAAATGGTACTGTTATGGTAGAGAACAAGACTGCCCACATCACTTCCAATCAGTTAAGGATAAAAGTTTGCGAAATACATTTAAAATCCTGGGAACAAGCAGTTAAGCCCTTTCCAGCAAATTAGGCATTCAGCAACTCTGATTTCCCTTTTAATTTATTGCCTCCAAGAAAGGAAGCAGAAAATAAGAACCATGTTTTGTTCCTGGCAGCAGTTTACAGTAAGAAAATGGGGGACTTATGGCAACATCATACAATTAGCAACTATGCCAGAAAGTTGCATTCTGGCCTGTTTTGCACAAACTCTGCATAGGATATATATACATAGACTCACACACACATTTGCATATGTAATATATACCCACACAGATAACCTCTCACCTGGTGTTACTGCTGCAAGGAAAGTGCTGACAGTTCCTCTCGATTAGCTAACTGGCACGGCTCTGTCCTAACCTGGACACAAACTTCAGAGCTTCCGGTTTCTTTAGTTAACCTTGCCCTTCAGCCTTCCCAAGAGCCCATTTAAGGCCATCTTTCCTCCTAGCAGACACTGCCGTACTCCCATACTGCCCTCCATGTGTCACTCAGCTCTCTCCTGCTCATGCCCTCTCTCCACCTCCTCTGTTAATACTTGGTGCTAGTATTAACTAGGACCAATGGAAGTGGAGAGAGGGTGCGAGCAGGGGACACTCTTCCATAGGAGGATTTTTCAATATAGAACAAGCTCTATAATCAGAGTATGACTGATTTTCATACCAGAAATGCTAGCCAAAGATCAGCTTGGAGCACACGCAGCAGGTTTTGGAGTGAAGCAGCCATGGTCCTGGCACAAACCTGACGTGCAGCATACAGAGACTCAGAAAATTCACCCCGGAGGTACTGCATCTCCCAACTTTCCATGGAAGGATGGATTCTTGGGAAATCTGTACATGTGGCAGTCTTTAGCAGCACCTCAGCTCAGCAGCTAAGGTGGTATCAGGTGGCCAGTCCTCTGTGCTGAACTCTGCCAGAGTTTTTTTAGTATATTTTGGGATATAAATGTAAGTGAATACCCCAGGAGCAGGCATAGACTCCAAGGTAGTTTGCCTGCTTTAACTTGGTGATGGGCTGACCTCTCTCCATGGGTAGAAGCATGCTGCTCCAGTCCAGCTGAACAGTACGGCACTGCTTTGAAGCACATGAACAGGAGGAGAGAGTAGATCCAGCATGTGTAGAGCATTAATGGCCCATGGCTGTCACCAGGGACAGATCTTTTCTGATGCTTGCGGTGGGTTGATTAGGATTTATGCTGGAATGCAAGTTTCCATTAACAGCCAAGGTAAGTGAGCATCAGGAAATTACACAAAGCATCAGTTTTATGAAGTGAAAGATTTGTTACTCTCATCCACAGAACTAAACACATTATTTTAAGAAAGTGTTTAGATTTTTCTTAAGCCTTATTCTTGATATATCAAAAGAAAACAAATCAACTAGAAATTCTCCCCTCCTCCCATCTCTAGTATGAATTAAACCCCCCTGGGTGCTTTTTAGAGGTTTGTGATGAATAGCTTAACTCCTAATTGTCTGTTCAAAGCCTCTGTTCAAAAGCTATTTCTGGTTTACTCTATCAAAATTGTAGCCAGCCCTTCCCAAGTTTTCTCTTTAAGCAGCAGGTGAAAGGCACCCAAGGTCTCCCCACCCTTCCCTCCCTACTCCTGACTCTACTGTAGATTGTTTTAAATCAAGCTTGCTACTTATCCACACCACCATAAATTGTACATAGTTGCTCTGCACCGTTAGAATGTATTTTCATTTTAAACATACAAAATCCACAAAGTGAAGGACAGTTACATATGAAATGACTTACAAACATCAGACGCTGAGAAACAAAACTTGTTAAAACGCAAAGATTTGGACTCAATACAGAAGGTCTGGGTTATTTTACAGAACTATTCCTTGAAGGTATTTGATCTGAAGATGTGCTGGTTTGGGAAACATGAAAGAGTAACCTGTCATGTGACCTACTGGGGAGGAAAAAAAAAATTAAAGAAAACTTAAATTGAAAGCCTTTGCATGATTTGCAAAGTGTCACAGGAATATTCTTGCTCACCTACACAACAAATAAATATGAGAATGTTCTGTTTAAAGATGTCTTCCAAGTATACGATCTCATCAATACAGGAGCTGCCTACAGGGAAGAATGCAGAGTCCAGCTCCTCCTGCTTATGAATCAAACAACTTTTCTGAAATTAGCAGGAACTTTCTGCCACTTGGCTCTGCTTCTTGGTGGGAATCACTGTGATGTGGGTTTGGGAGTTACCTGCCCCCCCACACTTTGGAAAATGATCCAGGCTAAAACTCAGTCAGCTGGAAGTTTAGATGAAGCTATATTTACAGCTCAGCACAATATACAAGCAAATATATACACTATATACAGGAATATTTACAGAAATAGACAAGGTAAAGGTAATACAGAAACACAACACCCCTCCCAGAAATCAGAGACCCCAGGAGGGGCTTCCTCAAATCCAGTCTTTTGAGACAGCACTCTGCAGTTTCTTCTTGTGGAGTTGGAAGGAGGGGAATGAAGCTGTGCCTGGCCCAGCAGCCTCCCTAAGCGCACAGTTACACAAGCAGGGGGTTGATGCTTGCCTGCCACAAGTAAAATTAAGTCTTCAATCTTTTTTTTCCAATTTGAGACTGAAAACCCCAATCAATAATAGCCTTCTTTCAGCTACAAGCAAAAATCACAGGCCAGAAACTGTTACTTATTTTCCTCTTCCCCACAGCAATTCTTCTAAAAATCCAATCTAACCATTCTAGCTTAATTACTTACTTTAAGATGATCCAAACCTCTAGGAGACCTGTCTGACTGAAGGTTTTGGAGTAACTTTGATCTTTTTGTAGCATTAATGTTCAGAGGCACACTTTCAAACTTTTATCCAGACTCTGTCACTTTACATGCAAACAGCTGGACATTAATACCCTAGCAGTAAAATTTAAGACATTTGCATGGTTTGGAAAACAATGAGGCCTCTTATTATCTATCTGTTCCTGCATAAGTTATTAGACTCCAAGGTTCCATACATAAAATCAATCTTAACTGTCCAGAATCAGCTATCGATTGGATTTAAGAATACATCATCCTAATTTATTGCAAGTAACAGACTGTTGTAGTAGGCCTAAACAAGCCAAAATAGGCTTATACATGTCCTGGCTTGCCCAGACATGTTCTTCTGCTCTCCCTCCTTCTGCTATGGGGAGAGTCGGCTGCGGGAAAGAGGACAAAGAACCTGGAGCCACTGAGTCTAAGGACCCTGGCTTGCCTGCCTCAAGCTTACCAGGAATAGGCATAAATGCTTCCATGCAATCAGCCTGCATAGCCGGCGTGAAATTGTGCTGAGACTGCACATTGCAAGACATCCTGCCTGCAACTGAAAGCCTCCTTTCAAGATGGGAAGTCCTGGAGATAGACAGATCGTCCAGAGAAATCAGGATAAGGTCAGAGATTGTCTGCCTCCTTTCCCCAGCATCCTGTGGATCCTGGGAAGAATCAGAAGCCTTAGTGGCTGATAAGACACCAACAGAATTCCCTGAAACTGTTTGGAGTACTGTCTGAAGCTATAGCTAGCCCCACAAGTCGGGAGATAATTTTGTGAGTAAATATCCAAAGCCTCTAAGAACATCTTTCCAGTATAATGTTTGCATTTACTAGTTATTTCTTGAAGTGCTCTAGGTTTCCCTGTTCCCTGTGTGTATAAGTATCCAAACCGTGCATTTCGAATGTTGTAAATAGGTTTTCTGGCAAGATTTAATGTTAATAAACAGTTTTCATAGTTATTAACAATCTTCGCTTGCATAATTAATAACACAGACACACAGTAAGTGACAAATACCCCAACCAAAGGCACATGTTCTTTTCTGCTCCCAAGCTATTATTCTTCGGGGACCAGACACATTCTTTTAATGAGATACCTTGTGCAAAGGATATAAGTATGTCTGTCTGACCCTAACTCAAAGGATTTGGTACCAACTCAGTTGATGTCTGGGAGTGAACTTGGAGGGGATAAGTGAATCTCACTGATTTCAGACAGGAAAGCTTCATCAACATGAATCTATGGTGTGCAAAAGTATTCCAGAGCCCACAAAGGTTAGCAAAGGCTCTGCATTAATCTATCTTTTATGCCTCTAGAGTGGATCTGTTTGCAGGGTGCTTTGCTCAGTGATGCTGCAACTTCCCCTCTCCCAGCTTCCCTCCTGGTTGTCCACTTGTGGGCTCATAATTCCCTTTCCAAGTCTAATTTCCACACTGAATTTTTTACATCACTTCCCAGACTTGCAGCCCTTGCTGGTGAGAACCACTGCCCAGATTCAAACAGCAGACAGAGGTAACCAAGCCTCTTGTATTGGCAAATATTCAAGTCAGAACCACAAACTTTAAAAAACACTACTGAAGTGCAGCTGACTCCTGGGCTAACAACATCTCTATCTTCTAAATATCAGCAGTGCAGATGTGTCTTTGAACGATGCAGCAAAGCAATTAAGAGTGCTTGCAGCTCTAGAGCTACTTTTATTTCACCTGATGTGTTCAGGCCACTGATTTGCCATGGAGTGAATGCTCCAGTGCTGGCACTAGTCACAAATGAAAGCGAGCTCTGCCCTTTTTTTTTTTCCCACCCTTGTAGCTTAGTATGGCTTTAAGAAATTAATTCCAGAAAGATGAAGCAAGTCTATTGTCCCAGGTTAAGAACTATAGGGTTAAAAAAGTCCTCTAGGGACTTGAAGATTGTTATTCAATCCCACAATTCTGCTATCTCTTCATAAGCTCACGGCAAAGCCAGCTTGCGCTCCTTTCCTCCCCCTCCAGCCTTGTGTCGGGCAGGAGCTGCGTTATCGGGATAAACATGTACGGATAGGCCTGGTTGGGGCCTCCAGAGGCTGTGCTTAGGCCTCTTGGATGGCAGAGGCATGGAGTGAGGGGAGGATTGGAGCACTGGGGATGATAGATTTAGTTTTGGGTTGGGGGAAAATTCAGGGGGTTTGCTTATGGATTCTGTATCTGCTTTGTAATTTCTATCTGTAACTCTCTCTCCAAATACAACTCTGGTTTTTTTCTCCAATTCGTTTGAGAGCTTCACTCTGTTGGCTCTTTAAACCCACGACATCTATAAAACTTTTACTGCAGAAAGAGATGCCTGAGCTCCTGGGGAAAAACAAACAATCAAACAACAATTACTTAACATTTTCTACAATTTGGTTTATCAACTGCTCCCTTGTTTCTGTGGTACCAGGAAGTTCACTACCTAGGCAGCCTAAAGTCAGGACCGGGAATTCCTCTGTGATAGCAAGGGTCCTTAAGAAAACTCATATAATACTGATTGCCAGGCTTATCTCTTTTGTAGATTTCGCCAAAAGTGTTTTGATAAGCAGAGAAAGGTGTTAAATGTACACTGCACATCAAGCACATGCTTCAGTGCACTACAAATAGAGCTATTTAAGTTTGAAATAACACATTTTGTAAAGCTCTCATCCAGAAAGCATACTTCAAGGTTCTACACAAATACTGCACAGATCACCAGTAGCTCTAACATTTCCCATATACTCCTCTGCACATTTCATTTCTTTCCTCTGCCATTGGTCATCTATATGCTGACACGTCCATCTTGCAAAATCACGTGCAGATGCTTTCATTTTCATCATACCCCATTCTTGGCTTTAGACAGGAGGGGTGGGGGTGTCTTCATCAGAAAATTGAACTGCTAGGTTATGGAAGGGTTCAAGGTTATTATTTGAATGGTTAAAGATCTTAAGTTGCAAAGCCTATGAAAAAAGAGCCCCTCCCCTTGGAAAACACAAACACAGATGGCTGCTTTTACCCTGACACATCAACATCTTGTAGAGGACTATGTGTTATAAATTGTAGTGTCTCAGATAATTTATGCTTCTACTAGCTCCTGAAAAGGTCTTTTGCATCTGTCTGAATACTGTTCTCTGGAAATACATGACGCCTTGCAAAACTCTGCTTTGATGCAGAAATTAATTGTATCTGTGTTCCTAGGAGCATGGTCAGGTTGATTTTTCAATACTTCTCATGAAAACTGTTTTTTTTTTTTCCTTTGTTCTCCTAGTTCATTAACTTTTTATTTATATTTTTCGAAGTTTGATCCAAGGCATTGCTGAAATGAGCAACAGCAATGGTATTTGAGATTTCTGACATGGTTAATACCAGCATCGGCTTATGCTTAACTTCTCATTTCTAACAGTCCTTGCCCTGCAGGTATAAAAAGGGAATTAAAGCCATAAGGCATTGCTTCAGATTTGTTCTCTTAATTAGCTCCTGCCATGGTGGATTAATTCCATCTGCAATGTGTTGCCATATCTGCAGAAGTTTATCGTAGTGGAATGGGGGATTAATGAGGAGAGTAGATGCCTAGACATCCCAGCTGTCCATAAGCTGGCTGTAATGGGATCAGTGCAGATGGTACCAATGCTCTCCTTAAGTATCACTGAAGGTGAGGAATTCATTTTCTATAAACTTGCCACATGCAGTTACTCAGCCACTGCAGAAAATAAAATGTCAGAGCTGCAGATCTGACTTAAAAATAGTGGGCAGTGGACCTGATAATCTCAAAAGACTCTCTTACTTCCCTGGAGAAATAGTGACTATTAGCTTGAGCATTCTAAGATTAATGAGACCAACTGTATTTTCTCCTCTTGTATTTTGACTACTGCAACTAGATGTAAATACATTTAAAACCAAAAGGATTTCTTTTAAATCTGGGAAAGCTGCTGCTGGGAACCAGGCAGTCCAGCAGTAAGCTCTGCACTGAAGTCCGGAACACATGCCTTGTGAGGAGAGGCTGAGGGACTTGGGGCTTTAATCTGGAGAAGACAAGACTGAGAAGGGATTTAATAAATGTTTATAAATATCTGAGGGCTGATGTTCAGGAGGGGGACAACAGGCTCTTCTCACTCGCTCCCTGTGATAGGACAAGAGGCAATGGATGGAAGCTGCAGCACAGGAGGTTCCACCTCAACACAAAGGGGAAACTTCTTTACTCTTAAGTGTCACAGAGCACTGGCACAGGCTCCCCAGAGATGTTGTGGAGTCTCCTTCTCTGAAGACTTCCAAGGCCCATCTGCATGTATTCCTCTGTGACCTGAGCTAGATTGTATGGTCCTGCTCTGGCAAGGGGGTTGGACTTGATCTCTTTGGGTCCCTTCCAACCCCTGACATCCTGTGATCCTGTCTTACCCCTAAATGAATGTCTCTGTAATGGACTGTTAGGGCAACATGCTTCTTTTCCTTAGTGTAGTTTAAAATGGAAGTAACTGCACTCAATCCAGGGAATACCAGAGGCATTAAAGTGGTGGAAGGACAATATAGGCTTTTTTAATTTTAGTTTTATGTTGCATTTTTTTCCCCTTTAAACAGTCTTAGTTTGCTTCTTAATGGCCTGCTGCTACAGAAATAAAATGGCAACATCCCCATGAAGTCACATCTGAACGTATTCCTTTTCTATCTTAATACCTGCATTACTTCATTTTACATGTTGATTCTTAATGGAGTTAAATTGTCTCCAAGAAAGCAGCAGTTACTCCATTTAAAAAACAGTAGTCTGAGACTCTAGAGAAAGGGTTCAATAACTATGACTATTATACACTGTGTACAACCATTGGAGTCCTAATTTATCCTGTGGCCTTACCTGTAAATGGTGATAATACAACTTTCAGTGCCTGTTTTGTCTATTTTAGAGAGCCAACTGCTTGGGGCTGGTGCTGCCAATCTCCAAGTTAATTTAGTGCCTCATGTAATAGAGTTCCAATCTCTGTTGATGCCACTGTGTATTATTAAAATACAAAGGATGTCAAAGAGAAAAAGACATTTAAGTGCTCAAGTGCCATGAGAACAATACTGGTATGCAGGCATTTTTCTTCATCCTTATAAACCTGCTGCTAAATATAAAAAGCTGTCCGTAGCTGTTCTACTGCCTATACATAACACAGAGGCACATCAGATAAAATTGCATTACTGGATAATGCATTCTGGGTGCCTTCCAGAAGAACTATCACGAAATGACAGCAGCAAGTCTGACTCCTAGTCACTAAAGGACAATAGTAATTTGAAACATTGCTATTTTCTCATGTAGCATCTAGTATGTTTTTGGATGCACAATGAAGTTCTTGTCCACTCCTATATATTCCTTGTTTCTTACCCCTACCAATATCTGTTATTTGAGCTTCAGAATCTACAACATCATGTAAAAATCTTTCCTCTAGTACAACTGAAAGGAGGGATGGAGGAATCGAGAGATGCTGGAGCTTTAAATGAGAACATTTCACAGAAAACTCTGATGTCCTATTACTATACTGGCTTTGTAAAAAAGAGCTGGAAACACAAAGTAGACATGGCAGCTAATAATTTCAAGGACAGTGCCCCAAGCCTAAGAGATGTAGAAGGAGCAGAAACAACACTGGGACAGATCGAGGATATTGGAAATAATAGAAGATCTTCCAGTAAAAGAGACATATATATTGATAAACCCCTATAATCCTCTGCAGAAGGGAAGAAGAAGAAGAAACCCAGTAAGGGTCCATGGGAAACAGCAGTTAAAGGCTCTTCTAGCTCTTTGCAAAGCTGTCAGCTCTCCTCAGTTATGAATGAAACTGGGGAAAACTACTACTGCCCTCATCTCATGGATTCTCACCACACTGCCACAGCCTCTCCCTTGCTCAAGGACCCCAGCAGCTCCCAGCAGAGCTGTCTGACACATAAGCCCTGGGACATGGCTGGGTCTTTGCACTCCGCCAAGGGAGGCTTGAAAGCCTGTGTCTATCAGGTGCAACTTCTCACCACTCTGTTTCAAAATCCGAGGTGGCATTGAAAAGGGCAAGTAAAACACATGGCACTCCTCATGCTTGCACTCAAACCACAGCAGGTAGGAGCATGTGACGCAGAGACATGGTATGCCGTTCTGGGATCTGCACAGGGACAGAATGACAGCAGATGCTCATACCACCTTTAAAGTACAGGTGACTGGAAAAGCCCCTCTAGGTTATCACAGAATAATTTTAATTGGAATGCTTATGTCTCATTTGGTCAGATCCTTGTAACTGCACAGAGAATGTCACCTCTGTTCCAGGCTTGACTGCGTGAGGCTCAGTCAGCTTGGGGGTTGCAGTGTGCTGCTGTTTGCGGGGCCAGGCAGGTCCAAAAATCTATTCCAGCATAGACAGATGTGCCTTCACAGCTGGGAGTGGGCTCCAGAGCAGCTAAACTTAAGGGTAGTGCTGAGCTGTTTTCACACGGCATTTCCCCCTCTGCTTAGTCTGCAACATGAGGCAGGCTGCAGCTGCCTGTTCCTAAGATGCTGGGGTGGCAGGGACCAGGGAGCTGGGCAGCCCTCTGCACTGCCCCTCCCTGAGCCACTCACTGTGTCCCAGTTACATTTCTGCTATGCAAGGAGGTAATGAGAGTGGGGCATTTTCCCATGGTTCAGAGGATCTATAAAAATACTGCAATGGCCCTTTAAGTGAAATTTGCTCTTCAGCATCCTGGTTTTTTTTTGTTCTGGTTTTGTTTTTTTTTTCCCCTTTTCTAACATGGAAGACAACACTTATGTAGCTAACAGTGGTATTCAGCAGGTCCAAGAAAAGCAAAGGTATTCCAAAGAAAATCCAAAGAAAAGCATGGGTTATTTCTAGCCGCAGTAGTGACAAAGTCCAATTCACTTCGTACTGTCGCACTTAGTTTGCAAACATTCTCTTTGATTCATTGAAAAATGGCAGCAAAATCTGGCCCTTGAGAACTTGTTTTTTCAAGGCTCGGCCCCAAAGGAGGAAGCTGAGCTGAACTTGCATTAGAGGACCACACATTTGAAGGTGGGTGTCAGCCCAAAGCTCACTGGAGTCAGAAGATAGGTTAGACCCATACTATGTCAAGATAAGCAAAAATTGAAAGGTCAAGGCTCCCACCACAGAATTTTTCCTGTCTGAGAAATAGATAGCAGATTTTTATTCTGTATGCTGTGCTGTATGTCTTGTACAGCACAACGTTTTATAATTAAAAGGATAATATTCACAGCAGAGGAGTGTGCATAGCAATAAACATTTTCTCTGGGTGATTAAGTACCAAAGCAAAGTTGAGGCATTTGGGAACCACTGAGCTGTTTATTGTGCATGTTGTCTTCCACTGCCAAGAACATTACTCCTGTTTTATCAAGAAAGAAAAAAAAAAGGTAGAAACAATAAACCATAACACAAACAAAAGATCATATTCATAGCCTCGTGAAATCCTCTTTCTGATATTGCATCATGTCCCAGTAAAGGTAGAGTTTTGCAGACTAAATCTTTGAACAGAGCTCTGAATTTGCCAAAATTTAAGATTTGAATAGCAGGACTCAGCCCAAGAACTGCTTTGCTGAGGATGGCCTCTACTTTTCAAGAGAAACTTTTCAGGGTGATTTCAGATTTTCCTTTAAAAATCTCAATTGCATGAAAGAAACATGCTACAGCTCTAAAAGTTCCCACAGCCAGTGTCAGCTTCACCCAGCACTTCAGAATGGTAAAAATCATTCCCCAAATGTCTCATTCAGGACATCCAAAGAATGAATCATATTTTACTATCATCAAATTCTGAAGTAGAAGCATTAAGGGTAAAATCCTGCTCATGGCCTGAAAATCAGCTCTGACTGCTGTATGGAACTCAGCATACTGTGTTCAGCACTTCCTGCAGCCACCCCACAGGAGACTATGGAGAATATGCATCACAATGTAAGATCATTCCTTCTCTACAGCACCATGCTAACATATAGCTTTGCAGATCCTATAGTAAAACACTCTTCGTTTTGCTTCCATTACTCCCTATTCCCAGTTCTTGCTCTTAACTGCCTCCTCCTCTGTTGTGCCAAAGCAATGATTTGGGGGCTCAGAATGAAGTCCCAGCTTATACACCCCCTCCATAGTTGAGAGGCTCCTAAACTTAGGTCATATGGGGTTGGGAATGAACTGGAAGAAACACATAAAAGGCTCTGAGAAAAGGTGAGAGGTTGTTCATCCAGTCATAGCCTGAGAATTTGAGTCATTTAATTTTAGTCAAATCAAAGACTTCCATTTTAGTGCAGTGAGATTTTGGGATGGCTTCTTTCTAACATTTAATACTTACTGTAATAATATAGTGAATTAAAGGGACTGCTTTAAATCAAGCCCTGTCATTAAGGTGAAGAATAATAGTTCTCAAGTTGAGAGAGGCTGAATTCAATTTGGTCATTAAAAAAACTGACAGAAAAGTTTGATCAAGAAGAGTCTCCTTAATGAGGTAGTTGTAGCATATTCATTAGAGTAAATTAAGTCAGCAGTAAGGATTCTGCACTTCTATGACACTTAATACTGTTTCCTTTGAGTTCTGTAGCTGACTCTCTTCTAAAAGGTTTAGAGAAGCCAAAGACCAATACAAAGACACATACTCTCCCTCAATATAACAGGCCCCTTTAAAGATTAGACCAATGATTTATTCGCATCTGTTCTACATTTATATATGACTATGGCTTCAAGGAAACCCAAGTCTACTGCCTTGATCAGTAGCCGCTGTTCAGAGCTGCTGTTCTGAAGCCTGTGTGAGTATCCCACCCCTCTAGGGAAATTCCAAGAGTGACTTCAGTACTTTACGAAACAAAAGCTAAACTCCAACAACCAAAAGAAAAATCCCCGAGCTACAGAACAATGAATTTGTTTGAACGTAATAATCTCTTTTTCACTCAGTTCTACAAATTACGTGACAACAAGCTCTGCAATAATAAATAAATTGTTTGCTATTGTACATAAATCTTTGCTAGAATTCATAAACAATCTTTAAGCCAACAAGTATGGGTATAATTAAAAAAATTCCAATTTGATACTGTTTTACTACCCTTTCCTAGATTAGGCAATAAACCGGGAGGTTTACACAATTTTATGTGAAGCAATTTTATTTTTTCCCCTTGAGTGACTCATGTCAAGGGTAACTTCCTTGAAGCAATGGTGCTCTCCCATAGTCATCCATTTACCAGTGAACTGCTTGAACCACTTTCTACTCCTTAAGGTGAAATAGAAAAGGTTAGATTTGATCAGAGTTGTGAAAGGGAGAAGCAAATTAAAATATCTATTAGTGTTTGAGGCGGTTTGAATTGTATTTAGTTCAGTGGTTCTTAACCTGTGGTTTTCAGACCCATGGAGTGCTGTTTCTAGTGGTCTCGGATGGACTCAAAAAACAGCTGTGCCAACTGTCAGTGGGCTTAAAGTAATTTTTAGAGCTTCTAACAGAATAAAGGAATCCTCAAGTCTGAACCAAGGTGTATAAACTAAAGTCCACTGAAGGCAGCAGAGAGACTAACAGGTTTTAGTTCAAACCTTTGCAATAAATATTGTTCAATAGAATAAAGCTGCTCAATGCCATAAAGAAGAATGAGGACAGGGAAGAAGAGACTTGACTCACAGGGACAGACCATTAAACACAACCTTTAATTTCTGGAAAAATACCGAAATATCTAAGACCAGAATTTGTTGCAAAATATTTATCGGTTACTCAAGAAATTGGAAAGGACATCTCTCAAAGAAGCACATGAAAGCATTTACATTGTATTTACCTTGCCTGGTAGCTAATAACCAGCAGGGCTAACTTTGGTGCAACTTCCACCTTAGCTCAAGCTATGCCTCCAGCACAATGACCCAGTGAATTTAGTTAGTTCAAATGGAGCTCTACATTTGCTTTTGAGACTTGCAACACCAACTGATCAATAACTAATCTGAAAACTGCTAAATTCAAATTCTGCACAGCATCCATTCCCATGCACAACTGCATTCTTTTCATGGTGCAGCTCCCCTGGTAGTGCCTCCACTGCAGCCTTCCACAAGCTTTCTGTTGAGATCACCTCCATTCCTTTCTCCTTGCTCAACAGTCCTGTCCAACACTGTTTTTCCCATGTCTTCTGCAATATCCAATTCAAAAGTTTGCATATTTGGGGGAATCAGACAAATGTGTGCCAAGGGAACAGGTTCTTCACGCAGTTCCAGTTTTGGCTGCTGCCATGTGTGGAAGCACAGCACCATGCAAACATGAGTTGGCCAGCAGAAAGGGATACAAACACAAAAGACGACAGTGATGAACCTCTGATTGTTGCAATTCCTGACCAGTTGACACCGTAATTTTTACTCTGCTATGATACAGGCTCTCTGCTCCTGCAGGGCTGCTTTTCCTTTTATGGATAATGTAGTATAAGAAAAGGTATCATGCGGAAGGACTACTTACAAAGGCTTGTAGTGATAGGACAAAGGGCAGTGGTTTTATACTGGAGTAGGGTAGGTTTAAGTTGGACATAAGGAGGAAGTTCTTTGCAATGAGGGTGGCAAAACACTGGAACAGGTTCCCCAGAGATGTGGTCAAGGCCCCATTCCTGGAGACATTCAAAGTCAGACTTGATGGGGCTCTAAGAAACCTGATCTAGTCCCTGCTGTCTGCAAGGGGGTTGGACAAGGTGACCTCCGAGGGTCCTTTCCAACTTAATGAATTTCATTGCTGGCAAAGGACTTCTCTGGAACTGGGTAAATAGTTTCACTTGACCAGAATGTGTTTTGGAGTTTGGTGTAGGTAAGTGACAGAAAAGTAGGTAAGTACCAAGTTTTACCTGGAGAGAAAGAAATCTCCATGCTTCAGGTCTGGTCTGCAAAAGAGTTCCCTTGCAATCCATGCAATCTGTGCTCTCCTGGGAGAAATCCCTGAAAGCAGTGAGATGGCTGCATTTACATTTAAATACGGATATTCTCAGGTGACTCTTAAGAGACAAACTGTAGCAATTCATGGGCTCTAATGAGAGCTTATTTATATAGTTTCTGATGTGCAGCCCCGATTACATCTTGGATAAGGAACATCCTTGAAATAACTTGTGAATGCAAGTTCTCAAAGCAGTCTTCTGCGACTTCTTTGGAAGGGAAGCAACTTCCCCCCAGGAGAATCGGTCAGGGCTGAGTGGCACTTCCTTGGGACTCTGTCAGTAATGGCCTTCTTTTTTCTTTGCCTTTCTAGAATTGCAAATATTACTTCTTTCCTTATTTATTGTCTTCCCTTCATCCTCCTCTCCCCCCTTTTCCTTTGTACTCCCTTCCTCCCTTAAAACTAAGAGGTAAAAAATGGAAGACAAAGGCAACAACATTTATGATATTTTTTCAAACATAAACAAAAAAATCATCTCTAGAGAAATACTGGTTATAGTCACACCTGCAGTCTAATAACTGTCATCCTCAAGAGAGACACATGCTGTAATTGAGCAGCACTGAAATGCCAGTACTACTTCATTATTTTTAATATATGCCTCCCTTCTGTAAACCAACATATCAAAATCATAAGCATTAAGAGCAATACTTAACTTCCAAATGAATTTTCTTTCAAGTAAGGGTGCAGAAAGTCACAGTTGTCTCTTTCAGGTATTTTTGAAATGCCACTGGGCTGAATAGAGTGTAAGAGTCCATCTGGGAAAAGTCTTTTTTTTTTTTTTTTTTTCTTTTTTTTTTTTCTTCTTTCTTTTCCTTTTTCTGGCTTTAGTTCTAAGCTGTTGTGGCACTGTATGTATGTCTTAACTTTTATTTAGAGAATGCAGATGAGGAATAGAAGCTAACAGCGGCAGCACTTCACCCATTTGCCTAATTGTAGTTCTAAAGGTAGGATGAGTCAGATTTGCAAAAGAGCTTCCTCCAACTCTCAGAGTCCAGACTTACTCTACAGTACAACAGAAGATTCTCCCACTTTCCTGGGCATTGAGAGTTTCCCTTTGGAATGTGCCTTACCAGATGTCTCCCTAACTTGTTTATTATAATACACACACAGGCTTTCTACAGGCCCTCAGAAAATCTTTGCTGCAGAGGGTCAAACTGACAGAAGCTACTGTACTATTTTTGGCTCTCTCTTTGCTAAATACCAACATGAGATGTGATCAAGAAATGCACTAAAGTAATTCATACCATCAAATGTTCTTAAAAGTTGCTAAAATACACTCCAGTGTGTTTCTCTTTTGCTCATTTCTTTTCCTGCTTGACAGGAGTATTTGCAGAGAAATGTCTTCCTGGACCTTTCCCTGCCCTTCATCCCTGTCTGCATTTCCTCTCCCTGAACTGCTGAATTAACACAGTAAACACACACCCCTAACACACCAACCAGGACAGTCCTTCCTAAATTGCTTCAAACCCCTCGGGTCTCAAGTTACCCCTGTAAAGCACCAGAGTTGAGAACCATGGCGCTCACATGTCCCTAGAAAGCAAAGACTGAACATTAATAGCAGAAGTTAAGGTGCAGTAAACAACGCGGGCAGGACAGTGCAAGGCACTGTCCATAAGGTGTTTTAGTCTGTGCAGGGATCATGTCTGCGGAATCCAACCACATGCCAGTACCCTAAGCACAGGGAGTCCTGATCATCAGGTCCATCATCCCGAACACAGATGCACTCTTCTGCCAACAGCAGCAGCTCCTGGACAGATGACTGTCCAACAGCAATATTTACCCTCTATCTTGCCAGCTGTATTAAAGCCATCATTTTAAAATGGGGACGCGATAGAACCGGGCCTTTTGACACAAAGCCTGCACCTGACCTATGGCTGAGTATACAAATCACAGGGTAGCTACAGCTCCTGTGCATTATGCTGCACAACAGATGTCTGGTTTCCATCAGACTTGGGCAGAATGCAGCTATAAGCCCATTTAGTACAACAGCGGTTGCAAATGGGTTCTAATCTCATACCAGCAAGTAGTGTAAATCCAGAATATTAAAAGCACAAATGTGTTGTTAAAGTGAGTAAGAGGCAGATTAAAGTCACAGTACCAAGGAGTTCTGGGAACATAGCCAGAAAGAACAGAAAAGGAAGTGAAAACACTTCCTCCTGCATCCTTCAGGCTCATTTGTCCTAAGAAGGTATAAAGTCAAGGCCCATAGGACAGTTAGGGATCAAAACTGTGGTGAGCCTTTCCTTAGAGAAAAGACTCACATTGAAGCTCCTCTTCCATCATGTATTTCCACCCACTCAACACAAAGCCTGAATCTAAATGCTTTACAGAATGTTTTAACAAATAAAGGTTGGGCAGCCCCAAGCAGACATTGGAGGATGTTGCTAAATGAAAAATTGAATATGAGCTGTGTGGAAGGGTTAAAATTACCCCCCCAGAATCACCAGACTAGCTCAGAAAGTTTGGAAGTAAGATAAAGCTATGTATTTACAGCAAAACGAAAACCTAAAAGCATTTAGTACAATGCATATGTACAAAATACATATGCCTATATTTACAATTAAGGAATAACACGAAGATTCCTCCCCAACAAATCCAGAAGGAGGCTTCTCCCCGCCAAGCCCAGAGACAGAACAAGGACCCACTGTTATCTACTCAGCCGAGGTTAGTGTAGCCATGCAAGATCAGCCAGCGTGGGGAAGAGGAGGAGGCAGCAGCAGCAGTGAGAGAACAGTTAGTGCAACAAATTATATACTACTCCAAACAATTATATAGACTTACCTATTATTTTTCTTCTATAACCAATCTTCTATTTTATTTACTTTCTATTAAAAATGTCCAGAAAGTATCTCTTTCTTGTTTATAATTTAGAATTCGGCCAGAGTGTTAGCTCTAAACCACTACAAGCCGGCAATATGTGCTTGTTGTCCAGAAAGCCAATTGCATCCTGGGCTACATCAAGAGAAAAACACCCAGCAGGTTGATGGAGGGGATTCTCTCCATCTACTCTGCTCAAGTAAGACCTCATCTGGAGTACTGTGTCCAGTTCTGGCACAACCAACATAAGAAGGACAGAGGAGAGCCATGAAGATGTCTGAAACATCTCCTACGAAGACAAGCTGAGACAGTTGGGGTTGTTCAGCCTGGAGAAGAGGAGACTCTTGGGACACCTTATAGCAGCCTTCTAGCACTTAAAGGGGGCCTATAAGAAAGATGAGGAGGAATTTTTTACAAGGGTATATCATGATAAGACAAAGGGTAATGGCTTTAAAATGAAAGAGGGTAGTTTTTAGGTTAGAAATTAGGAAGAATTATGTATTATTATTATTACTCCTTCACCATGAGGGTAGTAAGATACTGGAACAGGCGGCTAAAAGAAATTGTGGATGCCCCATCCCTGGAAGTGCTCAAGGCCAGGCTGCGTAGGACTTTTAGCAACCTATTCTAGTGAAGGTGTCCTGCTCGTGGCAGGGGGAGTTGGAACTAGACAATCATTCTGTGAAGACTCAACCATAAAGTTTTGACAGAAAGCTTTCTTGCAGAATAAAGAAAGTCTTATAGTGCTTAATCATTTAGCACTGACATTGTGGACAAAGCAAATAGTCAACTACTTTTCTCACAGGGTCAATAGGGTTGCTCATTCTCACCTGACTGCCTCAAGCTCCTGTGGGAGAGCTGAAGCATATCATGTCAGGATGTACAGCCAAAACTGGCTCAAATGTATCAAAGGGGGAAAATTTCCTATCATAAAATATAGTTTAGATAGAATTAAATTGTTTTGCAGGACTATGCCAATGATGGTCATGTTTTCACCAGAGAATTCTCAAAGTGCATTACTTGACTCATTCTTGCTGCTTTTCTGAAAGAGAAGCATTTTCTTAAAACAAAGAAATCTTTTTATATCTGTCAGAGACTTTTGGCTTTATGGAGAGGGTTTGTACTCTGCTTTGACCTAGCAGGATGCTGCTGATGGACTCTCTCCCAGGCTACCACTTAATTGCAATTACTATGGTTACAAGGTTACAATGAACTCTCATTCAGTCTTTCAGCATCAGCAGCTCCCGGAAGACAGGATTTCTCCCACACGTTGACTATCATAGCGAGAAATAACCAAGAAATCTCCCTGGGTTCCTCTTAAAATATGCAGCTGATAAAGACCTACATACTCTTCTGTCTACTACCTATCCTTCAATATTTTGATAATTGTGTCAGGTATTTTTGCACCTGCCTTTACTAAAAACTTTCTGATGATGCAGCTGCATAAACGTCAAAAAAATCCTAGTGCTTCCCTCAAAGCCTGTCTTGTCATTACTACCATGAGCTCACTTGCCAATCTCCACACCAGTCTGTCCATCCCCTCCCTATGAGCTAAACTGGAGCACTACCCAGCTTGCTGCAACGGGAAAGAGAGGGAAGGCAAGTGCTCAGCTCTGCAGAGAGGCTGCAGGAATACAGCCACATGAGCATTTTGGTTTGAATAAGGAGCACACTGCTGTAGCAAACCTCTTAGGATCCCTGCTTACTACACTTTGGTTTGTGCCACAGAGCTGTCTCAGACTGTGCTAAGGGGAGCACATTAGGTGACAGTGAACTCTAAGGTGTGCTTTTAAGGTGCTCCAATCTCACAGCAAGCATTCAGTCTGTAAAAATACCCTGACAAAATGAGCAGTAACTTCCCCCATGCTCAGAGCAAACATGGATGGCCGCTTCTCAGTTTTAGCTGTTTCCCTACACAGATCACTCCTCCTGTACAGTATTGCTTGCTGATGCAGAGACACTCACAGGAGGAGAGTTCAAGGGTCCCTTAAGGCACAAAGAATATAATTGTGCTTTCTGTCAATAGCAGCAGCAGCGGCAAGGAAGCACTTTAAAGACACAGAAGAACTTCATGGCACAGGGAATAGCAACATAATTTTATGCATTCAACACTGTCATCCAGAGAAAGCGGTGAGTTGGTCTCCAAGTCTGCCAGCCAATATGACAGGTTCACTTTGGGAAGCACAAGGGAAACAGATCATGTGGGTTTAGGGAATGAGGCAGAGCTCTGACCAATTCCCAAGCAAGAATAAAAAAAAAAAAAAAGTGTCTGAAACATAAATGGACAAAAGTGCAATCAGAAAAAGATTTCTTTCTATCTAGAGAAAAGAAAGTTTCTTCCAGGCTGCACAGTGTTTGATGAGTAGATGCCTCAGGATGTTGTCAGGAATCAGATTCTTCTCCTTGTCCCTTCAATGTAATTTTTTCTAGAAATACAATTACATTTTACACTGCTCCTCTTCAGTTTGTACTCATTGTCAGAAAAAAAAAAAAAAAAAAAACCAACCCCAAGACTTGGTCCATTTCTGCTTGAACATGGCAAGTACAAGCTCTCACTGTTACAGGTCATTCCTGTAGAGAAGGTCAGTGGGCTTTTAAAAATCAGCTCGCTCTTTTCCCTGCTGAACTGCAGTTTCAGAACCAGAATATGAAAATTCTACTTGGGATGACAGCCAAGGTAGGGCAATGTCAGTTCAGTGTTGTTTCCAGATCCTGTTGAGAAGGATGGGCACTCCTACCTCATAGGAAGTGCATCTAATATCTCACCAGCTAGTTTTTTACAGCAGCATTGTTCACCACACTGAAGTTGAATGGCTTACACAATCTGAAGTTGCTACATTACTTTAGGGAATCAGCTGCCATTTTGCATTATCTTATTGCATTCAAATTACATCAAGATGTCAATTTGCTTGTAACACCACAAAATGTAATTTTACATTTGGTTACCATACAAAATTATTTGATTGCTGAAGTTATGGGACATGTCCTAGGTACTGTTACCTGCAGACTCCTCAAGATAACAATCATGAGAAGCTCAAGGTTGCTTCTACCTGGTATTATTTTTTTAGCATTGGATGGCATGGTATAGTTTATATAGTATCTTCAGAATTTACATAAAGAAAATCCATTTAGCTGGAGCTCTACGTTAACAGAAATGACAAAGTCAATAAATATGAAACAGTTCTCTGAGGACAAGGGAGAATATTGGGTTTATGGTTAGCAAATTGGAAGCCTTGGGACTAACCTTTCACAACACTAGACTTCAGAGTACTGGGAATACCTGTCCTGATGCCAAAGCCTTTATATCTGCCAGAAGCCAGACACAAGCCAAAAAAACTCAACTCTTTGTGGATGAGGCCTTGAAGAGAATCTGGGTTCATAGGATCACTCAGGTTGGAAAAGACCCTTGAGATCATCAGGTCCAACCATTAACCCTAACCTACCAAGTTCACCACTAAACCATATTGCTGAGTGCCACATCTAAACGACCTTTAAACACATCCAGGGATGGTGACTCAAGCACCTTCCTGGGCAGCCTGTTCCAATGCTTGACTGCTCTTCCAGTGAAAATCTATTTCCTTCAGTCTCAAGAACAGAAGGCTCTAAGGAGACTTTACTGTGGCCTTCCAGTATCTGAAGGGGGCCTACAAGTAAGCTGGTGAGGGATGTTTTAGGATGTCAGGTAGTGACAGCAGGAATGGACCCAAGCTAGATGTAGGTATATTTAGATTAGACGTGAAAAAAATTTCTTCCTAACCATAAAGGGTAAGATGACACTGGAACACTTTCACCAAGGGGTGGTGGAAGCCCTATCCCTGGAAGTTTTCAAGGCCAGGCTGGATGTGGCTCTGGGCAACCTGATCTAGTGGAACGTGTCCCTGTTCATGGCAGAGCAGTCGATCTCCCCTCAGCCTCCCTTTCCTCAAGTCTCCATAAGACTCATTCTGTAGGCCCCTCACCAGCTTAGTTCCTCTTCTTTGCACCCTCTCCAGCGACTCAATGTCTTCTTGGTATTGAGGTGCACAAAACTGGACACAGTACTTGAGGTGTGGCCTCACCTCAATTGTACAGCAGGACAATCACTTCCCTACTCCTGCTGGTCTAGGATTAAGATGAGAAGAAATTTTTTTAATTACAATTTGATGGAGAAGTTGGCTTATAAAATTTTGACTTCTAAATTAATAACTTGAACAGCGCTCAAATGCATAACCTTCCACCACTTTTACTGCTAAGAAGTAGGTAGGAAAGGACAGAAAAGAGAACTCAAGTTTCACAGTTTGGATTTTCGATGAAAAACCTCAGAAAACTTTATAGGAGAGACACCAGGGAAAAAAGCACTGTTTAAAAAAAGCTATTAACAGCCAATTTGGAGCTAGTTTTCCCAGTGGATGCTTAGTTACAGGGAGACAAACTACACGGATCTAACAAGCTAAACCTGTACGAGGAGGAATCCTGCATTAACCCTGAAGAAGGGAGAAAGCAAATGTGATGCCCTGAAGGACTCACTGCAGATTTATTTCCTTCCAACTTTGCTGCTGAACCTTCAAGACCAAAGAGAGACTTGGCAAACCCAGGGATAAGTCTAATTGGTTTTTAAGCACATGAGCTGGCTAGGGTTTGCCCAGAGGTTGTTAATGAATAATTTGACCTGCTGAAAGATGGAATGAGAGTTTATTACTTAACCTTGTAACCATAGTAATTGCAATTAAGTGGTAGCTTGAGAGTCTGTTAGCAGCATCCTGCTAAGGCAAAGAAACTTAATGTTTAAGCAGATGATTAACCTTGTCATAACTTTCTTGTCTTGCACTCAGAGTGGTAATTTCAACCAGTACTCAAGACATTTTGTCTACTTGTTTATGTTGATTTTTGGCACAGTTGTAATGGAGGGGTAATTAATAGGAGATGACATTTTTCCAAAATGAATATTGTTTATTAATTTTGGTATTCAGAACTCTCGCCACCCTGACCACCAATTTTAATAATAATCAGGTTCTCTTGTAACAGTCATGGAAACATTATACAAAGGAATAATATAGGATCTAGAACATGTGAGAAAAAACTAGCAAAAATACAAACATTGATTGAACTGGAAGAGAAGGTTGTTGCGGTCAATATACCGCTTGTGGTCAATGCGGTTAATTGTACCACTTATCCACTAGATGGACTCAAGGAGCTCCTTTCTGCTTATGGCAGAAGGCAACGGTGAAGTACAGGAGGCTTTAAGTATTTACTCACAAAATATTACTTCCCGACTCGCGGAGCTAGCCACAGCTTCGGACAGCACCCAAACACTTTCAGGGAATTCTGTTGGTGTCTTGTCAGCCACTGAGGCTTCTGATTATTCCCAGGCTTTACAGGCTGACAGAGAAAGGAGGCAAACAATCTCTGACTTTATCCTGATTTCTCTGGATGATCTGTGTGTACCTCCAGGGCTCCTCATCTTGGCAGGCATAGGCAGGTTGTCCTGCAATGTGCAGTCTTAGCAAAAGACTGGCAGGTGTCACGCTAGCTAAGCAGGCCTATAATGTGGAGGCATTTAAAGCCTGTTCCTGGTAAACTCAAAGCAGGCAGTTTCCAGGCAGTTCAGGATGCAATAAGGCAGTAAGACAAAACACTGCCAGAAGCAGGGAGCAATGGCAGCAGGCAGTAGCAAGCAAGCACAAATACAACAGCAGAGCACATTGTGTCACCTGCTTATTTCTTTTTATCAATATAGCCCAAGACCAATGGGCTGTTGGACACAAAATAGCCAATCAGAATGGCAGTTTGCCAAGCTTGACCATATTAGGTGAAGCCATAGGCTTGCTTCACCCAAATTTGGAAAAAAACATAGGTCTTGCACAAGGCAGGCACAAGCCAAATGTATGTGCTGGTGAGACACTGGAACAGGTTGCCCAGGGAGGTTGTGGATGCTCCCTCCCTGGAGGTGTTCAAGGCCAGGTTGGACAATGCCTTGAGTGACCTGTACTAGTGGGAGGTGTCCCTGCCTATGGCAGGGGGTTGGAACTAGATGATCTTTCAGGTCCTTTCCAACCTTACCATTCTATGATACTATGTACCTTGTTTACCACAGGATGTAAACAGGAGCAAAACAAGTCTGGGCAAGCCAGGGTCCTTAGACTCAGTGGCTCCAGGTTCTTTGCCATCTTTCCCACGGTTGCTTCTCCCCATGGCAGAGAGGGAGAGCAGAACATATCTGGGCAAGCCAGGACATATATAAGCCTATTTTGGCCTATTCAGGCCTACCATGACAACAGCACCACTGCTATGCAGAGCAGTGAATGCACTATGGTATTATTTATGCTATGGAAGCAACTTGACACAAATATGAATGTAGAGGTCTGACAAATGATTAGTCTAAAAACCCCAGAACAGAGGGTAGAAGAGACTCTCTAGGCCACAGAGAACACCTTGAGCAAGTATCCTGCTAATATGGCACACAGTCTGTCTGTTCTAATCATCACATTCTGCCCTGTGATGAGGAGTCACTGACAGGTAGGAGGGCTCCCATCTTCCTACTTGTGTTATTGTTTCCTTATAAATAAATCTTTACTTAGAACACAGTAGTCACACTCAGATAAAACACGATCCCTCTAGGCTACCTTTGATTACTTGTCTCAGAAACATTTTGTTTGGCTGCTATGACTTTTCCCTATTTGCCACAGAGCATTTCTGAGCTGCAAGACTGCTCATTTTCAGAATAGGTGCTGGATTCCACCTGCCAAATACAGTTTCTTGGCCATCCTGGCACCAGAAGTTACCAACCCTATCTCCTGTTAGTGGTCTGGCAGGATCAGCTCCCAAATCTTCAGTATCTTCATCACAACTTGGAACAAACAGTGTTAGGGTTCAGACCAGTGGATAACTCAGCTGTACCTACACAGAATTATGATGCCATGTGTGTAGACACTTAAGTGTCAAGGGGTGGATTCCTGGTTTTATTTGGGGTTTGACTGCCTTTCCCAACATCTTAAATGTGGTGCAGGGTCAATCTAGAAGAACTAATGCACACTAGTAGGAACTAGGTCTACAATAAAGAACTGTTGGTAGAGCAGCATACTAGCTTTTAAGGGGTTTAGTAGGTAACAGATGTACACTTTCTTAAAATTAGAAGTAAAACCCAGCATTGCAGGGGCTGGTGAGTTAGAAGATAGGTGTCCAGACAGTTCACTGGAGTTTGTTTCAGAGATTTTATGCTTTGGGGCTGCCTCTAGCAACTGGTTGGTTTAGGAGCTTCAGTTTTACAGATTGCACTTAAATGTCCCACTCCTGAAGTGAAAGAATACAAACTACACACGGTTTCAGCCATCCCGACCAAATTCAAGTATGACTTACGTCTTATTCTACTTCAAATATGATGCAGTTAATCAATCTGTGTCTTCAACAAGGTGAAAGCTAGACAAAATAAACAAAAAACCCACATCCCAAAACAGATTACTTATGCTTAGGAGGACAATTACCTAAGCTATCAGGGCTGCATAGTTATAAATCAATACAAGACCACAAATGGTTTGGCACAGAACCAATCGCAATGTACTTTGTGATCATCCCTACTAATCAGTATATGCACAAATGGCTTTAGGCTCCCTGTCCTACAGCTACACATGACTTTCACCTTGTTCACAATATTGTGCCCTGTGAGTGTCCACTGGCACATTTCATAAAAGTTGAATATAAGCAAAATAAGAAACCACTGTACAACATTCCTGTTAAAGGAATATAAAACAAAAACTCAATGACAACAACAAAAAGAGCTAGTAGATCAGCTGGGGTACAAAAAAGTTAATTAAAAAGAGAAGGTGGAGAGAAAAACGTAAAAGGATAATCCCTTGAAATTATAAAAGTTGTGTGTAAAGTTTAATTTTTATATGAGACTAGGCAAGGATCATCCTCACAAAGAATGACATAAAAGGATTAATGACTTCCAACAAGCAAAAAACTGCAGAGAGACATATTTATTAGTGTTTATTATGTTTTCTATTTCTTCTCCAAACAAGATTTTAAAGCCCAAGTGAGTTGGATCAAGAGAAGCACAGGTAGAAAAAAGGATATGTTTTTTTCCTACTATTTTTAAGATGCAGAGATTTAATTAAATCTTTAATTTGCATAAGGTTAATACAGAGCTATAGGAAGGGTATGCCATTTTCCTTAGTTAAAAATTTAATGAGTTATGCTTAACAACTGAAAAAAAAAAAGCAAAATCAGGTATTTTTTCTATTCCTTTCAGGTTTGACTCCTTAGAGTCCACTTTTCAAGTTTTCAACCAAGTAATGCCAGCTGAGACTCACGTGATCATATGGTCTGTGGATGGGGACATTTTGTGAAGGGAAAAAGTGATCAAAAATGCAACTGAAGTGATGATTTTATTCAACATATAAGCTGCATAGCAATGAAGATGTAACCTGTAAGGTGATCAGAGACAGTAACAAACCATGCAGAAATCAAGCACTGGTTTCTCCTCTTAGATTAAAAAAAAAAAACCCCAACAAACTGATTCCAGTGTCGAGACTGGCATTTTCAAGCCAAACTACTTACATGGATCCTGTGTTTCAGGACCCCAGTTTGTCACATGGCTCTTGGACCACTTTCACCAACTAAGTTATTTTCTTAGATTTCTGTCCTTGGAACTCCTTTAACCAGTGCTAATTCCCTTAAGGTAACAGGCATTAATCAGTGTGTTTGGTTTGGCTGAGTTGGAGTTAATTCTCACCAGAGTATCACTATAGTGCTGGGTTTTGTAGTGCTGTAGCTGGGTGTTGATAACACACCACTGTTTTGGCTACTGCTGAACCCAGCACCCAGGCTGTGCTTTTCCAATATTACCCTGCCCCAAGAGTACCCCAAAGGGTGAACAAGATCTTGGGAGGGGACACAGCTGGGCCAGCTGATCCAAACAGACCAGAGGGGTATTCTGTGCCACATGAAGTCAGCTCAGATGTATAAGCTAAGAAAAAGAAGGAATTGTGGGGACATTTGATGATGGCATCTGTCTTCCCAAGTAACTGTTAGGCATATTAAAACCTTGCTTCCTAGGAGTGACCCAACATTGTCTGGCTTGATGGGAAGTAGAAAATAACATTTTTGTTTGCTTTTGCTTTGCATTATTAAAATTGCTTATATCTTATTATGGGCCTTGTTGTATTTTCCCCTTTCCCCTGTCCATCTAAGAAGAGGAACAATAGAGCAGCTTCGGTGGGCATTTGGCTCCCAGCCAAGTGTGAAACTACCACAATCAGTAACAGCCAAGATCTCATGCTGGACACTCAAGAACTAAATCTATCTAGGGAGAAGGAGGAAAATTCAACAGCAAATTTCAGCAACCTGGAATATTTCAGATATACATGGAATCAATGCACAAGGTAAAAAAGCCTTAGAAGAGTAAGGCTGGCTTTGGATAGGCAAATGTTTCTGCACACAAAGCCAGGGATGTTGTCCTTTGACAAGCGGTGTGAAGAAAAAACCCACAGTCTCCACAGAGCTTTCATTCAAAAACAGAAGGTGTCCACATATAGATGAAAATAATAAGCTTATTAACATCAGGAATTGGACAAATAAGCCTCAGCTATTATGTCTAAACTTAATTACAAGAAAGGTGGATTACAAGTTTCCTAGCACACCAGCTCTCCCTTTGGGGGTGATGATGCAGATTCCCTGTCTGACAACAGCCTTACAAGGCATTTGTAGCACCTTGGGTTCTGCGGAGAGCCTACTGATAGGACACTCGTAGTCAGCACACAGACACATGCCCCCACACCTCCCCAGCCCACACAGACATGCTCAATTCTGGTAGCCCCTTTTCCATCATCTATTCTTCTCTGTGGAAAGTAAAATACTTTTAAAATTTTATTTCTTTCTTCATTATCTTTCTGTACAGAAAGCCACTTCCCCAGCCTTTCTTGTGTGCTGTAATCAATTATTTTGTTCCAATGTACTCTCTCTCAACTCTCCCTTTCCTTGTCTTTTTTTAGTAAGTTGATCCTCTCCTCTTCTCTCTTTCTTCTGTCTTTTGGTTTCCTACCACCTCTGTTCCTAAGCTCCACTCCCAGTCTCAAATAGAAGGGTATAATTTCTCAGTTTCCTGTTTTCTTATTAGTTATGCCACTGGTGAATCATCTTAATTGCAAAGAACAACATACTCCCCCATCATTTGTGAATTTGGTTTACAAATCTGATTGAGTGATACGAATAAACATTACATAAAATGAATGCAGAAATTAGCTAGCCACTATGCATAGCTAAGGCTGGTCAAACAGAATATGCAGGAGGAAATCACAGGGTAGATATCTCAGTGTAGGTTTTCACAGTGTCAGTCACAGCTCACAGCCACAAAGTCATTTGGTTCTGCAGATAAGTATTTTAATTGTCTGCTATTTCTATGAATGCAGATATTAAAGTCTTACCAGATATGCTGGGTGTTTAAATGGGAAGGGTAACTATAACAAGAGAGAGAACTGTGCGCAAGCAAGATTCTTTGATAGCCAGAGAAAGGCTTAGCTAAGAGGGCCAGCTTTATCCTGCACCAATTTAGGACACAAGTATCAAAGGAGGAATACATTAAATGAAAATAGATTAATGGATTTTGGGACAGAAACTTGTGAAAGTCCCTGCTAAGTTGAAGGTGGTGGCACAGGTGGATCAGATTTCAGCATCAGAGCCATGAGGGAAAACAGGAAAAGGCCATTTTCTGTTCCTTCCAGTGATACTGTCAATTAATTAATTCTTAATTAAGTTTTCAAAATACAAATATCCTTGATTGAAAGGCACTGTAAAAGGGAAATTATTGTTAGGACGATCAGAACTCTTGCCTCAGGAAAACCTTTGGGTGCATTTTCTCATTAATGCTAATGGAAATTAACAGCTTAATGCAAGCCAAGCTGAAAATAAGATACTTTACATTTGCATCTTAACTACATTTGCTTCATTACTTATTGAAGATCACTGACACATGGAGGAGGCCTAGTCTCAGCACTCTGATCTATAGCTTTTGAGGGGGCCAATATGTACAAATACATCTGAGTAAAAGTATGTAACTCTTATGACAGTACTTTCCTCAAAGCAACACACACGGAACACAGGAACATTCTTTTCTAAATGGACACACCAAGCTAGCAGAGAACAAGAGAAAATAATCATGAAAGGCCAAAGACTACATGCAAGAAAAAGATGTGGAGACTATGTTAAGAAAAGAAAAATGGAGAGAGGTACACATGGCACTGACATTTAACGCCAGTCCAAAACGGCAATTCTGAGAGTTTTTGCTGCACCCTGGATGTGCCTGGGTGCATTTAGTACCCTGGCTTTCACCAGATGCCAACAAGTTTTTGCTTTGGTCACATCCAATGGCCTGCTCAGTCTTACAAGCCCAAGTGGTTTGGCACCTGGCCTATAACCTGTCAGACACAGAGTTGGCACCTCCTGCACCACTGCCCCCCGTGGAGAACATCTCATTGGCATGCAGGGACACAGAAAGTAGTTGCACCAACCACATCATAATGCCAGCAGAAGCAGATGAGTTTTTGCAGTCTCACAGGGAGGGTGCTACAGGAGAGAGGTCAGGCTCAAGCTCAGGTAGTCCAACTCCTCATGTTTTACAGCTGCAGTCTGTCATTTCCCACACCATGCAGAGATGAGGCATGGGGAACCTTCCCACCCCAAATCTCCTACTGAGCTTCCTAATGCTAAACTATAGTAGCAGCTTCTGTCTTGGCCTTTCCTATGGAATAGCATTGTATAGAGGAGCTTCAAGAGAGAGAAGCGAGACAGCCCCACCCCGGGTCACCATACAGCTTTCAGCTCCTACCTGATGACACGAGATTCTATGGGCATTCCCTGTTTTTTGTACCACAGTGATCAAATCCAACTACAGCAATTAAAGAGGACAAACTACCATTAAATGTAAAGATACTTGTCTCCCCTAAGCTAAGCTGTTGCTTGTACATAAGACAATGAGCACTAAGAATGAAATCTGTGAGCATTGCACTGAACAGTAGGAACAAACCAGAATCTGAAGAGAAGCCTCCAAAGCCTCCCTTCCACAAACCACACATTTTTAAAAGGTACTAGGTAAAAGCATTTGAGCAGGATTAGATCTTCAGCCACTGACAGAGGCTTCTATTTCCCTTCCTAAAATGCAGTAATTGACAATATTTTGTTTTGTTAACTGTAGCATATTTTCCATTCTATTTTAATTCCAGAGAAGGAAAGGCAAAAATTACAGGGATTTAGAATAATTTGTGTCCTCTTTGCTTAATAACTTGAGGGGATTGAAGAGTTAATATCTTCTACATTTTCAGTTATGATAATGATAAAAGCTGCATAACTCAGAGCAGCATAGGAAAGTCACATTTTTGTGCAAGTGATTTACCACACCAATTTATGCCTTTCCCTTTAATTAATCTGTCAAAAAGATGTAATTTGTTTTGATGATTATGAAAATCACCAGATTTTTCAGCCTAAGATAGACACTGATAATTGCAAAAAGAATTACTTGTGCAGCCTCACCCAAATGTTGCAGCTATTTGTTCTTCACTAAGAAACTACATGTCAGGCAAGCTGTGTATAAAACTGTGGAACAGAGACACTGTCAAGCGCAAACTCCTTTCCTTAACAATCCTCTGAAAGTCCTGCACACCATGTTGGGTCACAACAGCTGCTGGAAGCAGACCCCAGGTGCTGTAGGGTTGTGGAGTTCCCTGATCCTGAAGGAACAATGCCACCAGTTCCTTTGAAAGGGCAACAGAGTTTTAGAAGAATCTGCAGATCATCTTGACAGGACACAGAACAGGCTGAAGCATGGACTTCTGCAAAGAATTAAGGGACTCATTCTTCTGGCCACATTATGACTACCTGAACCTTTGACCAAGTACAAAGACATAGGACAATATGCTACTTGCCTCCCTGTAATAAAAAAGCTGGTTGGTAAGGGGTGAATCTGGAGCTCTACTCTCATGTCAGCTCCTGGGAGGAAGACTCTGTTAGTCCCACTACCGGCTTTCTACCTCTTACACCATACAGCTACAGGCACAGTAATGACCTGCAAGGTATCACTCCATCACATGATACAGGAATAATTTTGAACAGTGGTGAAAGAGAAAAGAGCTGTTAGTCTCTTTTGGCTTCTCCTCCTCTCTGTAAATCCACAGTATAGTGCCTGCATCTTGAGTGAACATAAAGCCCTTGATTACCCATGGTTGCAGAGCCAGTGGAAGTGTTCCTTCAAGCATCACTAGGTGCTAGGTGGACACTCCCATAAGCAAGCACATCGACATGATGTACTGACATGGCCTTTTGATATACTATGACTGGGATTTGTCCTTCCCCCTCCATCACCCTCCTGCAACAGCGAACAGCTGCAGAACTCTAAGGAGAATGAAATATCACCTGTCATCACACTGACCTTTCAGTGCCTGCCCTCTTTCTTGCATTAAATCATGCTCTGCAATTTTGTCCAGATTCTTTTGGGAGACATTGTTGCTCATAAGCCAGTTCACAAGTTCACTTCCCACACTGGGACAGAGGCTCACATCCTGTGATGACTGCAGTGAAATAGAGAACAAATCTTGGAAGTGGAATTTTCAAACCCTGTTGTCCAGGGATTGCGCAAACTTTGAGGAGCACAAGAACAGGCAGTATTCAAGTAAAGCTCCCTCCTCTCAGTTAAATAAGCCAAATATATTTTCTATTATTGCTTTCCTGTTTATGCTGTTCTTCATCAAAAATGTGGTTTTATAAATTGGTGTGGTGTGGGTATGGAAATGTTACATACAAACAAATATTCCCTGCTATCTTAAGACTGGAGAAGATGCACTTAGAGATTATTATTTAAAAAAAAAAAATCTTTGGCATATTAAGCCTATAAAATATTTGGAGACAACATGAAAATTAACACGAGATTATGTGGGTTAGGAAACTCAGTTTCCATTCCACATCATAAAGAATAATCTGCTACATGCTTACAATCACTCAAGTCTAAATCATATGAGCTGATTTGGAGAGATCTCTTCCCTGAAAAGCTGCTTAACAATTAAATCACTTTCCAAAAGAGCATCTGTAATTAAGAGCAGTGCTTGATTTGTTTCCATGTAACACCAGCCACAAAATGCAGCCCTCAGTACTGAATTTTCCACATGGAAAGCTGTTGAGACTGCAAATAATGGCAGATGGGGGAGATGGGGGCAATACACAGAAAACAATACTCCATAATAGCCCTAACTGCAGACGTGCTGGGGAAAATGAAGGCCAAGGACAGATGGACTTGCAACTCCACCCTGTAATAGTCCCTCCTCAATATACACATATTGCCCATTGTGAAAAAAAAAAACCAAACACCCCAAACTGCCTCAGCCTTTCCCTTCCTTCTTATCACCATTGTCAAGTGCCTCCAGCCAGGTCCAAGCCTCTTCAGGACACACTGGTTGTTGCTCATTACTCTTTACAATAGCTCCCAGGGAAATCTGATGGATTTTCACCTGGATAGAGCCTGAGGCCCAGCCTAGAAAACACTGCTCTGAATACTGTACCGGCATCCAGCAAAAGCTGAGGAACAACCACCCACATAGAGCAGGATTGAGCCAGAGAAGCAGGGATTTGGAGAACTGAGTAGGTGTAATGCAGCCAGTTGCCTTTATTACAACTGGCTGTACACACAGTTTCTATCAACCAGCTGAGAACTAAAGGAGAAACATCTTCTTCTGAAGAGGGAATAAAAAGCAGAGTCCTGAGCCTGCTCCTGGAGAGCAGAGAGCAGAGGTGCTTAAGCCAGAACTAATTGCTTGACAGATGGTAAGACTGTCTGCTGATGCACGGAAGACTGTCTGTTCTACAAGACTGATCCAAAATTAACTCAGTCTCTTCTCTTTTGGGAAAGAAGGGAAAAATATTCAGAACTATGGGACACTATGTCTGCAATTACCATACTTAAGAGAATCACCAAAGCTACTAACAGGAACAAAAGTCATTCCATACCACAAAAGCACCTCAAAATACAAAGGTAACCTTCTCCATTTCCCAGTATCTTATCACAAACAAAAGAAAGCACTCAAAATTAAGGAGGCAAATGAAATCTCAGACAGGTTTTTCCTACCTGAATCATCTCCGAGAGCATCATGAGTGGGCTACTTGGCAAGTGGAGGTACACCAAGGAGGATTACAAGGAAACATGCATGGGAGACCATTCACTTTGGCACAAGAAACAGTCCCATAGCATCAAAGGGAGCAGAGCAGGCCCAGTAGCAGTCAGCCTGCAGGGAGGAAACAGGTCCCCAATCAAGCCAGTAAGTCAATTTAGCAACAGAAAGCACACACAGGACCCTAGGCCAACACGGCTCCTGAGCCCCCACTGAGGCATGTCCAAGCTCAGTCTCTCACAGCTCTGGCCCTTGGTCACAGCTGCACCATATCAGAGCTGGCCTTAATCAGAAACAGCCACGCCCCAAGGGTGGGGAAGAGTTTGTGGCTCTGACAAAACGTTAGGATAGCTATGAGGAGAATATGAAGCCTGATGTAGACACCATTGAGGAAGAAAAAAGAGAATATATGCTGGTGGCAGTCAGTGAAACCAGCATGAAGTGTTTTGGTCCTGAAAAGGGAGAGAAACAATCTCCCTCCATCTTCTCATTCCTCTCAGAGCCAGACTTCTAATGAGAGAAAATTAGAAAGTGAGTTTTATCCACATAAACCTTTTTGTGTATTTTCTTTATCTGACAGAAAACTGCTAGCAGGAACAATGGTGGAGAAACTGCAGTGTGCCCAGATGAGACCAATCAGTCCTCAAGCACACTGACAGCCCATCAAGGTGTATGTTGTGAACAGCATTTTGCTTAATTAATCAGTTTAGTTCCCTCAGGTCCCTCTTTCCCTACTGGCATTCCAAATCCCCACAGTGCTACAGCAAAACAAACATCACTCCTTCCTCCCTCTGCCTCCAATGGCAGCTCCACTTGGCAAGAACCAGGGGCATGGCAGGCCACAGCATGCAAGAACCAGCATTAAGTGGCACTGAGTCTGCACCTCACTCTGTGTTAAGTCTTATTTCACATGAAGGTTCTGCATGAGGGTTTTAAAGGATTCAGAGAGAGAGGAGGTGTTTCAAAAGTGATCGTCTGTCAGGAGTCATACCTGAGCAGGTAAACAATCTGTAATGTTTTCTCCTGATTATCTTATAACGGTCTATAAACACACATAAGTTATGTTATAAAATATTTAGCCATTTTGTTCTCATTTATTAAGATAATATAAATGGAAATCACACAGAATCACAGAATGATAAGGGTTGGAAGGGACCTCCAGAGATCAGCAACTCCAACCGCCCTGCCAAGAGCAGGTGCACACAGAAGAGCATCCAGGCAGGCTTTGGATGATTCCAGAGATGGAAACTCCACCACCTCTCTGGGAAATCTGCTCCAGTGCTCTACTGTTCTCAAAGTAAAGAAGTTCTTCCTCATGTCTAGATGGAACTCCCTATGCTCAAGTTTGTGCCCATTACCTCTAGTCCTGTCACTGGGCACCACTAAAAAAAGACTGCCCCCATCCTCCTGACACCCATCCTTTAAGTATTTACAAGCATTGATAAGATCCCCCCTCAGTCTTCTCTAGGCTAAAAAGCCCCAAGTCCCTCAGCCTTCCTTCATAAGAAAGCTATTCTAGGTCTCCTAATCATCTTGCATAAAAAGGAACACTATATCTACTCAAATCTGTAAGCTCGATTTTCACTTTGCTTTTTTTTAACTACCACTTATTTTAATGAAGGGAGCATGATCTATTTTGCCTCATTTATTTTGCACGTTGAGAAATGTTCAGCTAGAGCCGCCTTCTTTCCTTCACAGGCGGCAAAGCAGGATATAGAACAGCACATTAGGGACAGCACTTGTTGAAGGAATTGTTTCCCACTGCTCTCCTTGAGGAAATAAAACATCTAGTCCCAGATGTCTGTGTTGGGAGACAGCTGGAAAAGACAGGCAAAGGGCTGCAAGCAAGGGCAAGAATCTGCTGAAAAGGTAACAATGTCCAAGACTTGTAGACTACAAAATCTCCCAATCAGTAAGGATTCAGGGGTAGGTGGTGGCAGTTGAAGTTATCAAAGTGAGTAGAGGCACAAGGATTAGCACTAGTGATCCTGGTACACTGTAGATGCTTCAGAGTTTTCATATTTGCTGGAGAACCCATCCAGGTGTAAAATCCCGGCGGTTCTGTGAGAATGGACAAGGACTGCTCTCTGTTCCTGATTATATGCCATGGCAAATACCCTTCCCTCAACCTCTTCACTCAATTTCCATCCTTCTAACCTGGTACCCAATTAAACACTATTTTATCTAATCAAGAAGGGTGGCTTCCTTTGCCACCATTAATGGTGATTCTATAATGAAGAAATTCCTCTTCACAGGCCTAGACATGACTGTGACCATGTGAAATTTTTGGACAATAGTTCTTTCAATCCTTTCATTCCAGCCTTTTCACATTCCTTCACATATAACTTTAAAAAGCCCAGTATTCCTCACTGCTGCCTTTGAACATTTCCTCCTAAGTACTTCAAACAAATTCAGTGGTATAGTGACCATTTTCCCTCAGATGAAGGCTCTATCTTTTATCACTTAGTGTTCATTTCCAACCACTACAGCTTCTGGTCTTACTGACCGCTTAAGAAAAAGCAGCAAGGGAACAGTCCTGAAATAACCACCAGAAACATTCATCCTTCCCCAATCATTTTGTAATTCTTATTCTAGTCAACAGCAGGGTTGTTAAAACCCTCCCATAACAATTGTGCTAGGCTTTTCATGAAGCTGCAAAAACACTTGGTACTCTGCCCTCACCTTACATCCTGCAGCTAGTCTTACAGTTTTCCATCATTTTTCTTTTTCTCTTCCAGTTTTCCTTATCAGAGCAGCCAAGTCTACTTAATTTGTTTTTACTGTAGATCTCCTCCCAGGCTCAGGCATTGCTCTTACCCCTCCTTACAGTCTTAAACTCTATAATTTCCTATGGAATCTTCTCTTTTCCACAGACAGTGGACAGCAGGAACATCTGCTGGGAATGAATGTGACTTCCAAATGCGAATGTGTACATGAATGGAAATGCCTGTTTGCTAGGTTGTTTTCCCTCCACTGACATTAACTTTGCATTCATAACAAATCCTGTATCACTGTAAGAAGGAAAATATTGTAAATGCTTTATGAAGCAGTGTACGTTGTATAGAAGTTTAATCATGCTCAGAAAGAAGCTTGCTAATTCTGCAGTGTGGTTACTAATACAAAGCATTAAAGGAATACGCTGGGACCTATTCTCATGTATGGTCAAAGGGAACTCACAGTGTTACCTCAACTATTCCAAATTGTTTATATCTGAAGTCTGATATGTTTATACACACAAGTAGGATCCTTTAAAGAAAACAACTTGCACTGATATAGTTTCATTAGGGGAATAGTAAACCTTGAATGTTTTTGTTCTTTGTGAGACCATTGTATGTAAATTTGTAATTTCAGGTTAACAATTATGATTCAGAATTATTTTCTATTACAGAAAAACAGACTTAGTTTTCTTATCTACAGAGGTGAGGTTAAAATTGCTTTAATAATGGAAGCTATTTTTCATTTGTATTCTGTTTCTTCTGCACTCTCATTAACAATTCATAATTTAAGAACCAAGAGTGATTAATGGCTGGCTACACCACATAATGCTGTTAAGGAGTAATGGTGCAATTCAGAAGGTTTAGAGACTCCTCTCATTGCGCATTACACATGAGCACATAACACATTGTTAACCTGAAACTACTGCCTCATCCAAATTCAGGAGGTATCAGGATGTGGTCCAAAAATCCCATTGGAAGTTATATGAACTTACTAGAGGAATAGCCAGGCAAATATTGTGGAAAACCAAACAAAAAACACAGCATACAAAACACAATTAAAAAGAAAAGCAGACATAGCATTAAGATTTAATGGCTACTTAAACATCCAGCCAGAGCCCACAGCAAAGGTTCTGAACACTGAATCCACTAGCAGGAGTTAAGGTGGTTGAGGGTGGCTAGATAAGGGTGAGATTTTGCTGCAGTACTTCTGTTAAAGCTTGGTAATAAGGAAAGAGTGGCTAGGTTGTAGCATACATACGTACATACATACATAAATATATATATATATATATACACACACGCATATATATAAAAATAAAATCACGCAACCAAACACACTGCAGGTGTTACAAGTTGCTCTATGCCCATCTCTGTATAAAAATATGAGATTATACAGTACTTGTTTTACAGACCACATTCTTTATTTCTACTGACCATCAAGCTAAGAGTACTATAGATGATTTCTTATCTTCGTGCTTTCCAACACCAGTAGCTTTCTCCTCTCTCTTTAATGCTCAGATTATAAATAAACATTACATGAGCAAACATCAAGCTGAAGAGTTTTCCAGACACCCTTTCCATTAAAAGCTTGCCCACATGGGGGCAGGAAGAAGGCAGGCCAGAGTTGAATCCAATGCTGCACTGAAACAATGCACTGAAGAAGCTAACCTTGATGCACAAAATAATGCTGGTGATAGATGGTAAAAATTAGGAGTTACATACTTTCTTAAGGATTTACACAGCCAAGAAACACAAGCAGATTCGTAATAATTGAGAAGAGTGATCACAGGGGGACTATTGCCTCACTGTTTTGGCTCTCTAGGCACCAAGCAATAACTAAATCCTTTGCACAGGAGACATTTGTTAATTTAATTTAATTTGCAGGGAATTAAGAAAAGGATGGATTTCTTATTTAGCTCTCATTTAGCTCCCATAGGAGTTGGTATTCTGCTACTACTTTTACTGAAATAGGGATGACAATTGTCTTCAGTATTAACTGCTGGGTGACTTAGAGTGTCCCTCATCACCTCCCCCAAAAATTAAGAGAAATTACATATTGCAATATTGCCTTAGTGCCTCCTTAAATGTGCTCCCTAGCTAGGAGATGAAAAGACAACTTGATTAGCATCCCCTGAGACACTGCAAATAGGCACACAGCACATCAGACACACTGATGAGAATGAGCAAAGTTTGAGAGTCATCACAGTGAGAAGCATCCTATCCTCATCATTCAAGTGGGTAAAGGGGATTCATTCAGATGATCAGCTCATTTACTGCTGCATCTGACTGGCTTCACACTACCCTTCACATCACCAACCGTGCAGCCAAGGGCTGCTGCAATCACTGAGATGTCCTTCTGTGTAACATAGGCCTTTGTGTTTGCTCAGTCTCCAACACTTCATACCTTGGAATATAACAGCTTTAGTCCTCAAACTTCCAGCAGTGAAGAGTCCAAGTGTACTTTCAGAAAGATTTTTCTGGGTATTAATTATTCCTACTGTTATCTGTCAGTTCTTTTTCACTTCAAAAACGTTAACATCTCCACCAGCGACATACACTATATCTTGGGTATTCTCATACATTTACTATTTGAAATGAAGTCTGTTACCAAGACTGAATCCTCACATAGCCACTGTCGTCCTTTTCCACATTTGACTCCAAAGCTCCAGTTTCCAAAGTTACAAAGTAATGACATGATTTCCAGTCATCTCAGTGATCTTCAAAGCTGCCTCCCCTATCCTACCTACTTTTCCCTGCCAGAACAAAGCCTTGGAGGCAGCAGTGGACCAATGCCTGCTCCTTGCAGCTGACTTTGTGGAGAAGTGGCTGTGAATGCCATGATGGTGAGCAGGAGATGGCCTTAGTCTGACAGGGCTGTCCAAAGAGAAGTGTGGCATCCAATGCACCCAAAATTATCACTGTGGCTCTGACTCAGTAGACCCAGGGCCCACATCTGGTGTTCCCTCTCCAGAACTATGGCCGTCCAAGGATTCAAATGAGCCCAAGTTCAGGCTCTTCTTGACACAAGTCCCAGGGGCTGTGCACATGTTCTTGCCTATGTAGGCCCACAGCCTTGCAGAAGGCTGCCTCTGGAGGCTGTGCTTGACTCCTTCAGACAGCCAAGGAATCTCCTGGGAGTGGGACAGGGAATAGACCTTTTTACTGGGAGTGGGATTCTCAAACATTAAGCAATTGAGTTTAACTTTTAGATCTGGGGGAAAATGGGGAATCTGAAAGCCCCTGTCCATGTTCAGGTTGGTATGCTGCCTTTTTGGTCTCTAGGCATAGAAATGTACATTTTGCCGTGTGCCTCTATGTCTTAGAGCAGTCACAGTGATCCAACCTTTTCACTGTTTATAAATCCACAGCTGCTGTGATATCCACAAACCTTGTTCAGTAACTTCAGGTTGTCCCTCAGGTCACTGACGAAATCTTGCAGGATCTCCCTACAAGCACAGTGGCATGCTGATGACTTAGGTTTTGAACAATTAGAACAGATATCAGGCAGAAACAAAACTTCGTAGGACTGAAAGTCATCTTGCAGTGTTTCTCTGTCAAAATATTCCGAGCTACCACGCAATAGCATATTATACAGACACCATTACTTTAATCAAGTAAGTTTATAGTGCTATCAAAAAACTAGTCTAACAGGATCCATTTTCCACAAGACAACAGCAAGCATTATTAAAGAACTCACATATTTTAGCCATTTATTACAAGATTCATCTATTTGTCCTCCTTTTGTTTTGTCCAAGTCTGATACCAAGTTGACTTACACTTACCTGAATTTTATTTACATGGATCTATCCATTATTTCTTTTCAGATTTTGAAACATTAATTTCCCTTTAATGCCTTAAAATTATTCCAGAGTTCAAGGAGTTTTGAAAAACAAAACAACATCAACAATCAAATAAAAAGCTCAATAGCATTGGTCTCTGGCCAGTTCTTTTACAGCTACAGGATGCAAGTTAATCTACATTTGCCAGACTCAGTAAGTATAACTTCTGTACCTCAGGTTTAACACACTCTTCACTGTGAGAGATGAAAGCGTCACATTCTCATATGAAAAGGATACATCATTTTGCCTTTCCTCAACTAGAAAATGCTTCTACTGAAAATTGCCTTTTCCCTGCTTTCACTGGCACTTCTAATATTTCCTAGGAATGGACTGCTGCAACAGCTACACATTTCTTGTGTTTTACTATACCTTTAGTGCCCCCTCCAATAAGGTCTTCTGATTGTCTTGCTGATGTCTTAGATGTCAACTTTTGTAACTTCTCTCTGTTTTTTCCAGTTACTGGTTTACAACTCACCATCTTTCCCTTTTCCCCCCTTTTGTTACATGCCAGATACTTTTGAGCTGCTTTCTTTACACTCGCCCTAAATCAAGCTCCAGCTTCCCAGTGACAGTGGTCCTCTTTTTGATTCTGATGTTTTGGGCAGCTCATAAGACAAGTGAAAAAGGTTCCAAATATCTTTCCTGCTCTGCGATTTTACTTTCAGTTTCTTGCTGCTATGCCTCAAAATTATATGTAATACTATAAAACAGATAACGTTAAACCATCCAAGGAATATCCTCTGGTTTGGACTTGCAGATAAGAAGCATGATCCAATCACAGTTACTTAGACTGAAAGCGTCAGTTTCACAATCCCCTTGTTTTCACTAGATCCCAAACTATTTTTTTTTTCCTTTCTATTGTCAGAAGTGACAAAAGTGTCTTAGCACTAGCAGCAAGAGCACCACTCAGACCGAAGTCTGCTAGGAGTACAGTCTTTTTCACCACCAAAATGACAGATGGTGGCTTGAGAAGCCAGCCAACTTGTTTTCTAATGCCAGTGGGTGGGCTGTAGCACCCATTAGCTACTACTCCATCTTCTGCTCTCTCTGTTAGGACATCGATTTACCAGCATTCATGATAATTTCTTTTGATGTCTTGATGGTTCAGTAACAGGGAGGGTAATTTCCGTATCGAGCACTGTTCCTCCTTCCCTTTTGCCCATTAAGTCCTTTTTGAACAGAGAAAGCATGGGAGCCTCAGCAGCCAAACTCATCTGGGGGTGACATGTCCTGTGTACAGCATCACTGCCTGCATGCCAGGTATGTATTAGCTAAGCAGCTGTATTAAATGATGGCTTGAGCAACAGGGAGTTTTCAAAAAGCCTGAAGGAACTCAGTTCAATCATGCAGGTATGTAAGTCATCGAGACAGTCTTTGAAGTCTTCACCTTATTGCACAATGAAGGAGCACAATATCTGCTCCAGAGGGGTATGTGCAGCAGAGAAGGAAAACCCCACTCCAACAGCACAGTGGGCAGAAAGCCTGCACAAGTATGCTTGCTGCCCTCTCACTGCCAGTGTCCTGTAAACACCCAATGCATGACAGGAATTCCTCATGGTCCCACCGACCAACTCCACTTTCTCCTCTGTGACCCTCACTGATTTTGCAGACTGATTGAAGGTGGAGATCTGAATCTTCTTGGCAATCCTTGATCCATTCTCTTGGTGATGTCCCATGCCACAAACAGGCTGGGCAGATTTACAGAGGGACTGTAGCAGGCATTCTCATAGCGAGTTTGTGCTGCTTCTGCATGCTACAGCAGGATTTGCTCAGCACAGATCTACTCAGCTTTCATTCAAAGACAAGGATAACAGACAAGGGATGGGTTCCATGCCCTGTTAACATAGTTCCCAGTGGAGAAGCTCCGTATCTGGCATCCTTCCCCACCCTGTGCTTGCACTCAAAATCTGCAGGGGTACTGCTCTGATGGCAGGGGGGAAAGCTATAGATATGGGCACAGCCCTGATAAAGAGAGTCTCTGAGGGGAGCCATATTCTCATTCTACAAGCAACCTCTTAAACATATCTGCTTCTTCATTTACTTCATGCTTATTGACAGACGGATTTGCACAATTCTCTTTGAAGAGACATGAATCTTTTTCTCCACAGAAACACTAAGCACCGTTTTAGAGCCTCTCCCACTGAGCATCGTTTTCCTATAAACGCATTAGCAGCTATGGATGGCAAGGAAGCAGCAGAAGCTGACAATACGAAAGAGCGACAGATCCAAAGGGGGTTGCTACCTCTTCAGAGATGTACCTATGCTAGATTTTTCACTTTGACATTGCACTTTGTAATCTTCTTCAAAGATTACTGTGCACATATACACACTTATTTCTGACTGCATCCATTAGTCACTGCTAAGTGCTGCATGCAGCTCACACCCCCAGCACGTACAGCTTGCGCCGCACTACCCCAAAAGGCTGTGGAGCAGCAGGAAGCAGCCTTTTAGCTGAGCAGCCATGGCTGTAATTTGTAACATGATGAAGTGGTGCCAGACAGGCCATTTAAAGTCACATTTAACATTTGAGTTAGCCTTACCCCAGGTGGCAAATGCTCATTTACATTATTCATAGTAATGTTCAAATATAAAGAGGAATGACAAAACTAGAAAGAGAAACAGGCTTTGTTCTGTAACTGCAAAGACAGCTAAAAGTTTTGCATTTTTTTCAGGAGTTCGACTTTCTCTCCTCCTGAATAACTGATGGCTTGAGTCAATACTCTGGTGTGAGATAGCATGCATGGCCTGAGCCAATGGCAGGGAGCAGCTGAGAGCCAGACCTTCCTGTACTTCTCAGGTTCTCACTGACCCACCTCGAGCCTCTGACTGTCTTTATGAGGCTGTAAGGGCTTTGCTAACCCACAGGGGCACCAGAAAAGGTGGCTGCTGGTTCTTTAGGAAGCTCAGTCCCTTTCACAGTGACTTCTGCCTCCTGGCCCACTCCCAGCCTTCATTAGCATGCTGTAGTCAACATTCTCACAATATTTGTGCGGTAGCCCAGGAGGCCTGGGGATGCTGAATATGGTGTTTAGCACTGCACTAGAGTCCCTGATGCTAATGACCTATCCAACACACCTTGGTGACATTACCAGCACAGTGGTGGCAGAGCTGCCGAGTGTCACCTGGGGAGCACCACTGATAGAGAATAGGTGGGCAGCTGGGCAGTGATGGGTGTAAACCATCTAGGAGAATTTAAAGCCATGCTGCTCTGTGCATATTCACAGCCCCCCAAGAGGAAAGCCATCATCTCTCACTAACATGTCTTTTGCAAAATTTGAACCCCACAGAAGGTCTGAAACTACAGTTTCACAGAGAGAAGCTCAAGGGACTTAAGAAACCTTAGAAAGCCAGCACACAGTCCACTACTTCTCATGCTGCCACCAGAACCTGTAATCTCTTCTTTCAGTCAGCAGAAACAGGATTTAAAACCTCATGTTCAGCCTGTTTTTACAAACTTTCGTTGACTGAAGATGCCACTGCTTTCTTATGCAATCTATTTGAGCACACAACTCTCCTGCTCAATGCTTTGTCCTAGCTCTCCTCTGCTCTAAGCCTCAGATATTTTATCTCCAGCAGAGTCAATATGCACAATAGTTTATCTTCTGTATTCAGAGTCTTTTCATACATGAAGATTAGTGGCTTCCTTCAGTTTTACCTTCTCAGATTTTCAAATCCTCGATTTACCCTCATAAGTTTATAACACCTTTGCATTCTTGGCTCTATCTAAAATAATTTTCATGGTCACGGCCCAATCAGCAATAGAGAGGTATGTCCACTTCCAAACCATCATATCATCAAGTTGAGAAGAAGCAAACAACATTTTGCCACTTCCTCCTGCTGAGCTGCAGAATTTTCAGAGTATTGAAAGAGGCTGACATGTATAGGTAATGGGAAATTACCCAAAAATTCAATTACTGCTGTGAGCCACAGCACTTTCAAGATCTGCTGGCTAAGCACCTTACCAGCAATGAGGATGAAATAGATCTGATGACATGATTCATTGACATTATACTGGGGTGTGGATCCAGAAATATATTAATCAAATTTCAGTTTATAAGGATAACATGCATAAATGCAAACCATCTTTGTGATTACTTCCCCTTTCTTAATCAGGTTCTTCTGGTTTGTCCCAAAAGAACAAAGTTGAGCCTTCTGTAATTAGTAAGAATCACAGTACATGTATGGGTTTTACTCTCCTAAACATTACCTAAGCTATGCCATAAATTTTACTACAATGAAGCAGCAAACATCAGAGATTGCAGTGTTGGGGGGTGGGAGGTGGTGTAGAAAAAAAGAAGATATTTTCAAAAAGAAGAACAAACGAGATCTAAGAGGACAACATTCTGTAGATCATGAAAACATGTTTGACTGTACAAACCCAGATGAAAGCTATCAAGCACTGCCAACATACCCAAACCAATTACTGATAAAGCTGCTATAAAGTATGGATTAGTAAGAACTTGGAGAAACCATCTTGGCATGAAAGCCTTCCTCACTTTCTCTTTCAAAGCTTGCCAAGGAAGTGAACCCATGGAGATGTAATTAAAGGCAACAGGAAAAATAGTATCTTCTAAGAAAAAAACCCATCATTCCACCAAACAAGAAACCATATTTAAATCTGTTTGTCAAACTTTTTACAAAGTCATTTTTCCCTCCTCTTTACTCTAGCTTGGTCTCACAGATAAACAATTGAAATTAATGTAGCAATACCAGTGGTATTCAGATTTTTATTTCATTTCAGGTCCAAAAGAGAAAAGGGTTCACGAGAGTTTCTGCACCAAAAGATACACATTGCCAATTTGCATTGATAAAGAACCTCTCTTTTGCAACTTCCATGCATTTGTAAATGCACAGAAAATGTAATTCTGTATTAGCAGGTGACAACAGAGAGGACCTTAAAACCTCTGGGTATTAGAAATCTGGATGATCCTCTGGCCATGTATAAGAGTAATGGTTGTTCTCATAATATCTGCTAGGGACAGACAGCAGTATTTTGGAACATCTGAAGCATTATGACTCTGGACTTAGGTAACTGCTTTTCAGCCTTGCAATATCTGATTGAGTAGTTGATAAATCATAGAATCATAGAACCAAACATTGTTTTTTATTTTTACCTAAGTAAGTGGTTTGAGCCAAATCCTATTCATAGAACCATAGATTCACAGAATCTGCCAGGTTGGAAGAGATCTTCAAGGTCATCCAGTCCAACCTAGCACCCAGCCCTATCCAATCAACTACACCATGGTACTAAGTGCCTCATCCAGTCTTTTCTTGAACACTTCCGGGGATGGCGACTCCACCACCTCCCTGGGCAGCCCATTCCAATGGCTAATCATTCTCTCTGTAAAGAACTTCCTCCTGATATCCAGTCTATACCTTCCCTGGCACAACTTGAGACTGTGTCCCCTTGTTACGTAAATTGTAGAAGAACAAAAGTAGGAGAGTAATCGTAATGTTCCAGTGACCAGATTTGCTCTTTTTTACCTACAGATAGCTGTAGAAATACCTAGAGATTTGTACAACAATTTCAGGACTATTGTACTGCATAAACCACCGATCCTGAAAAATTTTCCCTCTGGGAGAACTTCAGGTGGATAGTCAAAATGGATTAACATCATTCTTCCACCATTCAGTACCAGACAAGCCCTTTTTTTGGTATGTGAATATTAGAACATCAGTTACTCATTTGGGCAACACATAAATATGTGTGGGACCGAGTTACCTTAATTTCAAATGGTCCAAAAGAGAGGCTCTTCCATTTACTGAAATGGAGAAACTCATGTTATATTGCCATATTGTATTGAATTTGCCTTGCAGGAGGGAAGCCATTTTTATCTTTCAGAAGATACAAGAAAAATCAGATTTTTGGGTGGCTGGGTTTGCAGCAAGTCTGCAATATTTACCTGGAGCACCAGACTAGACAGCTAGGAGACGATTACTAAGGGCAGGAGAGAAGAGGGAGGCAGGCAAAAAAAGTAAAAATGTGGTTTCCATGCCAATAGGACAAGATGAGTATGACAAAGGAGAAGGTCAAGCCAGAGGGAGAACAAATTTGGTACCTGTAATTTTTTTAAATGCCTCTGTTAGAGTCTAATGGCCTGATTGCCTAATCTGTCACGTCCCTGAAGAGCACAACAATATTAAAAGACAAGCTGCAAAATACAACGAATGGCTTGAAATGCTACCAGCAATCATGTCAATATGCTTTTCATGTCACTGGGTCAGGCTTCACAGCAATTCCCAACAAAAGAGAACCCATGGCCAGACTCATGGCCTGATGAGCTCCTCTCCAGAAGGATGAGCCCATGCTGTGTTCAGTACAGCTCAAGCACTCCCAGTGTCCATACTCAGAGGTAGCTTTCCCATCCAGACTAACTCAGGTGCAACTTCTGTAACAGCCTTTGCATGCACTGGCATCAGCAGTGAGAATAGAAACTGCTTTACATAGACAAGAGAAAGGACAGCTCAGAACCAGGCAGTGAATGTCCTTGTGTCATCAAGGGATGTGGCCTTCCAGATGATTGCTGGCAGTGAAGTTCTTGCTGTAGGACTGTTGTCCTGTTTTACCTGATAACAGACTGCATAAGTTTCCTCTGCAGGGGCCATCAGAGGAAGCTTAGTGGGCTATTGAACATCAGTGTTAGATACCTCGCCTGCTGCGTGCCTAACAGATAGCAGTCAAAATCTGCTAATTATTACAAACATCTGTCTGTTGAATACTTTATACACAGCATGCTGCCTCTGGAACAGATGCAAATTTTGTCTAGAGCAGGCAAATGCAAATAAAGTGTTGGAGAGGGTACCTACGGTGAGCAAATGTACTGCTGCTCAGCTGCCGCCTTCTCCAGCAAAACACTACACACACAAGTTAGTTCTTTGCTGTAGGGGGCATCATGCAGAGGCAGTGTGCACAGATATAACTGCTCACCTTACAAGGAGGACAAAGAGTTGGAAGGCAAACAACTCTTTCTTCTTTAACAAGTCCACATCCACCTACAAGTTTTTTTCTCCTATTTGTTCACCAAGAAAATGCAAAGGTGAAACTACCACTCCACATCAACCTGCAGGTTGGTGTCTGAGGCCATCTCAGATATATTCTGATCAAGCTAGAGCTGCTCACTAAAGGCAATTTAGTTCAACTTGTGTCACTGGTATCTGGGAAGTCTCCTGCTTTTATGCATTTCACTTACAAGATTATTTTCAGAACTCTAAATGAATATTGATGTTTCAAAACAGCCAGGGAAAAAAAATAGTTGATTATATTTACCTTCTTACTGTAAACGTTTCTTAACTAGAAATGTTTAAAGTTGTACAAAGCAAATGTCCCAATGTCACAAACATAACTAAATGTAGCTGATTTGTTCTGGTTTTAACACAGTGAATCAGGGTAACGCTAATTGCCTGTTCTCATTTCAAAACATTTTATGATATATTACATTAGTCAAGCAGACATTTCCCAGTAAAGCATTTTCCAGCTGAAAAATGTTTCAATGAGTATAAATTTACAAAGAAATAATTATTTTGATTTTGTGCTCTGATTTGGCTTTGCTTTTAAATAAAATTTAGAGTTCTGATAAAATTAACTTTTCAAATTACATTTCAATATTTTGACCCAAACTTTTTTTTTCCTATAAACAAATAATTGTTAGAAATCAAATTTAAAATGAACAGCCTGATTAACATGTATTAACTGTTGTGAATTCCTTTTAAATTCTCAATGCATTAGAAGCTTTGTGAAGAGAAAGTAAAAACAGATGTTTTGGCATTTTTGCACAAAACAGATTCACATGTGGATGTAATCGAGGAGACAGCATTAGGTAGATAAGACTAGCTAAAAGTGGTAGTGCTTTGGTCTTTCTTCAGCAAATACTTCAGACAGCTAATCAACTACTCAAATTTAAGCAAGTGCTTACGTGCTTTGTTGAGGAGAGTGATTTGAGCACATTCTGAAGGTTAATCATGTACTTCACAAGCTTTGCTGAATTTATTCGTGTGGGTCTGATCCAAAGCCCTTGAAGTCAATAGGATTTTCTTCTCAGTGAATTTGTCTATCAGCCTTTGGAAGCAGCAGCTAATTTTTCTCTCTTCAAAAATCTTTCTCTCTGTAAAGAATATTTTAGAACAGTCTAGTATGAACCACTAGTATAGCACAGACTATTAGCATAGCAATTATTATATTTAAAAAGGAATACAGTATCATTCCTTCGTATTTTTCATGTTAGGCATCTGTTGGCTTTTTTTAATTAAAATTATCTGCACTCAGAATGTCCACAGAGGATAAGGAGCAATAGAGTCAAAATGATAAGCTATAGAATGTAAGTTTTAATTAAAAAAAACACCCTGTTCACAAAGCCAGCAAAGTAATTATGTAACAAAATCTATCCACTACTTAACCAGCCTGTTAGGTGTTGGTTCCCCACAGGCCTCACAAACTACATACAGCTCATCACATAGCAGGACGCACAGGTATGCAAAGAGAGACAAAGAGTGGCTGCTTCTTGACGTTAATGGTGCTGATGTTAGCGGCAATGTGCTATGCACAAGAAATACAGAGGGGTCAAATTTCAATTTACAAGATCAGAAAGGTTAGTGTGCCCCATTAATCCATGATGGGGAGTGGGTGACACCACCAGCAGAAATGTCATCTGAAGAACAGTGACAGCATGCATTATGGAAATGAGAAAGCCATCTTCAGTCCAAAAAGAATTCTGATGGTATCAATTTGTGGTCTCTGTTCTTGATACCACATCGCTATATCTGAGAGATGTAATAAATCCTCTTGGTTATTTAGTACAGCCAGTTAACCATAAGCAGCTGTCATTTACACAGGAAACACAGCTGGTAAACAGGTATGACAGTGACATACCTATAGCCATAAGTGTTCCTCAGGCTATCCTACCTGGAGAATTCTAGTGTAGAGAGAATGCAGGAACCTTACCAGTACTGAGATCTTAAGAATACACTTCAAGATGCTGTAGGAATATCCATTTTCATGGACTTTTGTAGTGTGGAAACTCCATAGCACATACACTGAGTCCACTAATAATGACTGACAGGTACCTTTAACATTGTAGAAACTTTGACAAACGCATATGAGCATGTTTGAGGAACACTGCCAAGATTAAATGATCAATGCAAATACACGTGCATGAGCTGCTAGAAGAATAAAGTTTCTGTGCAGACCTCTTCACCTTGTAGGTGATGTAGTTTTCTCAGGCAGAAGGGTTTGGGCACTTGCCAAATTGCTTCCAAAACATATATGAGCAGGCACCTCAGCATGCCCAGCATTGTTTTGACTCTGCTCCCAAAAGACAGATGTTGATCTAATTCTGATCCCATTTAAGTCAACATGGAGAGCTTGGAAAATATCAGGTACAATGAAGAAACCCCCTGGAAGTCTAATTCAGGTAAGAAATTCACCTAAAATGTAGAATAAAATACCTACAAGTGTCATAGTTACAGTGATACACAAACTGCCAGGCTTATTCTCTGCAGTTACACTGGGAATGGCAAAACTAAGAGAACTCCCTGCTGCCACCCCCAGAACTGAATACAGATAGAGGGAACAAGGCAAGGTTGTGTAGATCACGATTCCCAGAAGTCTAGGTAATACCATAACGATAATAAGTTGAATAGATCTGAAATCCAAAAAGGGACCTGTGTGATATCTAACCTGTTCTTCAACAGCACGAGTCATAAAAATGTACCTAGTAAGAATTTAACAGTTACAAATGACATATTCCCACGTTTACACTTTGCACTGGTGATCACTCAGAAACTTCTGACTTGATATTCAAGTGTCAGATGGATTTTATAGCAAGTGATACTTGGTCCCTGTAAGAATGTAGACAGGTACAGAAAAGAGGCAAGGCACTGTAAGTGTAACACTGGTCACTTCTTCAGGGAACAAGAGTAGAAAGGTATTGGTGTTGAATGGTACATTAAAAAAACCAAACCCACTCCTTCCCTGCCCAACCCACTGTCAATCATTCTTCCCTAGCATGAGAACAGAACAAATGCAGAGCCTTACAGTACTCAGGTTCTTTAAAATGCTTTTGACAGACATAGTCCAGTTAGAACTAGGCCATCTTTTTGCCTGTGTTTCCTTGGGTGCTCCTGAGCACTTCCATGCACACACCTGCTTTCTATGTCTTTTTCCCCTACCCTCTCAGAATACCGATGGGAAAATACTGATCTTCCAACCCATTCACCACTACTGAATCTCAGTATTATCCACCAGCAGAGCACTGCAAAGTCAGACCATCACTTGTCAAACTTCATAGTCTTTGCAATTTCTTCCTAGCTATTTGATAGACATATCAAGGACAAGAAGGTCATTGGGAGTAGTCAGCATGGTTTTACAAAGGGGAAGTCATGTCTGACCAACCCGATAACCTTCTATGAGGACATAACCAGGTGGATAGATGATGGAAGAGCAGTGGATGTGTTTTACCTTGATTTCAGTCAAGCATCTGACACTGTCTCCCACAGCATCCTCATAGCTAAACTGAGGAGGTGTGGGCTGGATGATTGGGTAATGAGGTGGATTGAGAACTGGTTAAAGGAAAGAAGTCAGAGAGTTGTGGTCAATGGGACATAGTCCAACTGGAAGCCTGTAACTAGTGGAGTCTCTCAGGGGTCAGTACCGGGACCAGTATTATTCAATGTATCTACTAATGACCTGGACGAGGGTGTGGAGTGCATTGTCAGCAAGTTTGCTGATGACACCAAACTGGGTGGAGTGGCTGATACACCAGAAAGTTGTGCTGCCATTCAGAGAGACTTAGGCAGGAGAGTTGGGCAGGGAGAAATTTAATGAAATTCAACAGGGACAAGTGTAGAGTCGTGCACCTGGGAAAGAACAATCCCAGGTATCAGTATAGGTTGGGGATTAACCTGCTGGAGAGCAGTGAAGGGGAGAAAGACTTGGGAGTCCTGGTGGATGGAATGATGGCCATGAGCCAGCAGTGTGCTCTTGTGGCCCAGAAGGCCAATGCCATTCTGAGGTGTATTAGAAGGGCTGTGGTTAGTAGGTCAAGGAGGTTCTCCTTCCCCTCTACTCTGCCCTGGTGAGGCCTCATCTGGAGTACTGTGTCCAGTTCTGGGCCCACCAGTTCAAGAAGGACAGGGAAATGCTTGAGAGAGTCCAGCATGGAGCCACAAAAATGATTAAGGAAGTTGAACATCTTTATGAGGAGAGGCTGAGGGAGCTGGAGCTTGGAGAGGAGGAGATTAAGGGGTGACCTCATTAATGTTTATAAATATATAAGGGGTGAGTGCCAGGAGGATGGAGCCAGCCCAGTGACAGGACAAGGGGTAATGGGTGCAAGCTGAGGCAAAGGACGTTCCATGCAAACATGAGGAAAACTTTTTTCACTGTGAGGGCGACAGAGCACTGAAACCAGCTGCCCAGGGAGGTTGTGGAGCCTCCCTCTCTGGAGATATTAAAGAACCATCTGGATGCATTCCAGTGTGATGTGCTCTGAGTGATCCTGCTCTGGCAGGGGGGCTGGACCAGATCATCTTTCAAGGTCCCTTCCAGCCTCTGACATTCTATGATTCTATGACATGAGTGGACCTTTTAATTGGACTACGATAATGACTGTTGGACAGACAATCTAAATACTGCTGCAAAGTCCTACACTTACTGAATGCTACCATAAATTTCAAGCCCTGATGGCTTGTAGAGGACGCCTATGTCATACCTTAACAAACTCTTATTTTCACTTGAGCTTGAGAAGTCTAAACTAGCCATTTGATAAGACATTTGAATGGTGACACAGACTTGTCTGTATTATACACTTTTAGAACGTTTCTGATGGTTTTTCACCTGCATACACCAATGCAACTTCAGAGCAACTAAATAAATGTCTTGCTGCTTGCTCCTTCTCTCTCCACCACAAGAAAAACTGACACAATGTTAATGAACAATTTAGTAGCATCTTCTTCAAGACTGCACAATTCTCTCATAGACATAAGTAGATTTTAAAACTGCATGAAACATACTGGCAACTTCTGTCAAACCAGAATCAGATGGCATTTGCAACACCTGTAATTTGCTTTGTATTGTGACATTTCAAGTTGATATTTAATTTAGAACTGAAATACTGCCACACAGAGATTACAGCAGCAAATACTGTCAACTTACTATGAGTTATAAATTACTGGTTCACGCTAGAAAATAGAAGTTGTTCTTCATTAACTGCTTCCTTCCCCTCCTTTGAAACAATGGGTTTATTACAACCAGACGGAGACCAACATTTAATGACATATAGGCCACGCAGATGAAAGGCAAAAAGGAAAAAGAAATAGATAAAAAATAACTTTCATTTATACTTTGTCACTTAGGTACATCTGAAAGCCCTAATGTGCAACTCTAATCTCTCAACTCTATGTCTAGCCCATGCCCTTACAGCTGAGAAACATGAGGACATGATCTCAGCTCCTTCTGAAATATTCAATACAGATCAGTCCCAGAGACTAAAAGGACAAGCAGACCACAGACTTTATTATATGTTCCTTTTTGATTCTGCCTCAAAGGCAGAAAAGCTGCAATCATAGCTACATTTCAGTGAACTCATTGTGGTGGGAAGGAAAATTTATTTCAGCACCAGAAAATCCAGAACTACTCTACAGATACTAATTCTAAACTGTCACCAGCCTAGATGAATGCTTAGGAGAAAAAAAATTAAGCTCGCGGATAATCACATTACACATTACCAGAAAACCATCAGCCTCAGTCCCATGATTTATGGAACTCCAGAAATCTCCACAGTTGTTTTGGTGGTTGGTTTTTTGTTTGTTTGTTTGTTGATTTTTTTTTCCCTCCTCTTAGCCTTCTGCTTTAAATATAACAGAGTAAGTTAGGCTGAGAAACTGGGAAGAAAACTTACTTTGCTAATATTAAACCGAAAATCCTGGCAGAAATCATAAAATGCAGAGACACAAAAATATACAAAAAGTCTAACATGTCAGACAGGTTTTCTGAGTAAGTAAAGCCCATAGAAAGAAATATGCAAAGACAGAAGTAGCCAGTAATGAGGAAGAAAAGTTAATTAACTTCTCAAGGAATTTACTCCTGCTTCACCCATAAGAAGTTTGCCTTACAAGGCAGCCTACCAGCATAAGAATGGAGCAAAGCCTTACCAGAACAAATGCAAGTACTTAGTCAGTGCTTGCTTACTGAGTCACTGTGCAACAACAACTTGGAAAGGTCACTCATTTATAGTAAAATCATAAACTGAGACCATAAATCACCTCTTCCTTTTTATCTGCTGGGTGAAATTAGTTGTGACTAGACACAATATTACATAACCATCAGATATGCCAAAGTGCCCTAAGGCCTTGAGTACATTATACACTTGCCGTTGCCATGGAAATAGCGGTTCTGATTTAAGAAGTGATAGGCAGCAGCCTGTCCTGGTGTCATTCTTGAACCTCCCAAGGGAATTTTGGCCATGAATGCTAAGCTGAAATGCCTCATTGTGATTCCTTCCCTATCTCCAGGAAGACTTTGCTGGTATTTTAAGGCCTCATGACAGAATTCTGATGCGATTGTGTCTCCAGTCTGGTGCTTTTTGTACCATTATTCTGTGCATTCTACTGTGGAATTTATTACCACTGTTGACTGGAAAACAAAACCTGGATTGTAGAGTTGATAAAGCTTGTAACCCTTGCACAGGAAGTTGCAGTCGCCAAACAGATCTATTTTGGACAGAGATGGTTGATCTCTACTTTGAAGTGTAAAATACTGCTCAACAAAGACTATATAGTAAAGACAACAGAATCCACAGTTCAACAAAATTGGAAACAGTGACTAGTGGGATTCTTCCGTTTGTTGGGTTTTCAGATGCTCATTTTTCATAGCCCAGATTCCCACCTTTTGGCATTCAGATGTGAAATTGTGAACACGTGTGCTTTCCCATAGGAAAGGAAGGCAACTTCACTGTTGTGGTTTTAAAGAGCCAACAGAATGAAGCTCTCAAATGAATTGGAGAAAAAAGAGAATTATATTTAGAGAGAGAGATACAGACAGAAATTACAAAGCAAATTCAACATCCATAGCAACCCCCTTGAATTTTTCCCCCAACCCAAAACTAAATTTCTAAACCCCAGTGCTTCAATCCTCCCCCACCCCATGCCTCTGCCATCCAAGAGGCCTGAACACAGCCTCTGGAGCCCCCAGAACAGGCCTACTCCTTACACATTTGTCCGGATAAAGCAGCTCCAGCCAGACACAAGGCTGGAGGGGGAGGCAAGGAGAGCGAGCAGGCCTCATCGTGTGTTTGTGAAGAGACAGCAGAATTATGGGATTGAATAACAATCTTCTAGTCCCTAGAGGATTTTTTTAACCCTATAGTTCCCATTCCAGGACATTCGCCAACTCTCAAAGTTCTGTACAATTGCATAAAACCTTTTCTTTACAATGAAGACAGTGCAAGTTGTATGCAAGCCATATTTGTGAAAACACTGTTGCCACATCTTGGAAATATTATTTATAATTTTCATATTTTCACCTTTTGGATCCTTGCCAGGATCATGAATAGCTTCCCAGTTATTTCTGCAGTTCATGCAAGGTTTACTGCAGCAACTGCTGACCACACTCTACAGAGAGTCAAAGAACTCCTCTTCAAGAGCAACACCATTCACTGACAGCCCAGAATTTATCCTCAAGGAGTATTTTTAATTCCTATGTACATGGCACCTTACACGTAAAAAATCCAGGTCTCATCAGCTGAAGATATAAGCAAAATTTGTTACTATTACATCCTTAATAATGGCCTCATTTATAACACCTTGAGAAATGAGTAAAGCACTATGAATGGTTATGCTCTTCAGCCCACTTGATTTCTCTTCCACTGGACTCTATTTATCAGTTCTGCTGAAGATACTGTAGCTGAAATCCCATTAATGCTATCCAGGTATTCATTAGATAATACCAGGCCAGATACTCAGCAAATGAAAAGTTTTCCTTTATATTTCTGTTTTTTTTTTTTTAAGGATTGCTTTAACAATACAGGAAAAGACAAGACTTTCAAGGCCCGTCTGGGTGCATTCCTCTGTAACCTGAGATAGATTATGGTCCTGCTCTGGCAGGGGGGGTTGGACTCAATGATCTCTTTGGGTACCTTCCAACCCCTGACATCTTGTGATCCTGTGACAGAGGCATGTGTAAACCATGTTTCCAGGCTTAGAACACCAATATCAGCATTATCAGCTATTTGCAGTTTTCAATAACTTCCCTTGAGAGCTAAAGGTACCCAAAAACTCACAGGAGAAGCCCTTTTTCTTAATCTAAGCAATTTTCTCTGTATCAGTGACTCTGCTCATCCTTCCTTGGGCCAGCATCTTGTCTGTGATGGGAGGTTACATTTTCATTTTCAATCTTCTTGGTCTTTCAAAAAGAGGTTTGATGTAAAGGTTTCCAACTCAGCATTCATCCAGCTGGCTAGTTCTCTTCTATCTTTAGTTACTGGACTTCTCTTGAAAGAAATCCTCAGCTGCTGGACATGTAAAACTGCAGAACACCCTAGCTTCAATGGAACTTTGCCATTTTGTATCCATTGAAGATCTGACCTATCCAGAAGGGCTAAATTTTGAATTAACTTAAAAGAAAAAACAAAACAAAACAAAAGCAACCCAAAAAATCCCAAACACTGGTGAAGTATTTATCCTTTTCTCCAACATCAAGCACGCTGGAGGATAAGCCTTTAAACACAGAATTATAGAACACTGTTAAACCATCTTATCTGTTCAGTGTTCAATAGCCTGTAAAATTACTATAAAGTAAACAGAATATGATACTGGAAAGTACAATACCAACCAGGCTTTCCCACCTCTACAGTACCTTCCAATTAACACCCTATCTGCTGTCTCCATGCACAGAACACAGAAAGTTCACTTCATGTGCCTGACTCAAATAGTCTCAATGGCAGAATAAAACAGTGCTTTCATCTTCAGTGGTTCTTTGTCTCCTATTCCAAAAATAGGGAGCAGCTTGTGGCTTGGACAGATTCACTCTGATATGGGTCAAGAACTGGCTGGAGGGCCGGGCCCAGAGAGTGGTAGTGAATGGTGCCACATCCAGTTGGCGGCCAGTCACTAGTGGTGTCCCTCAGGGATCAGTGCTGGACCCAGTCTTGTTCAATATCTTTACTGATGATCTGGACCAGGGGATTGAGTCCATCATCAGCAAGTTTGCAGATGACACCAAGTTAGGGGCAGGTGTCAAGCTATTGGACGGTACGAGGTCTCTGCAGAGGGACCTGGACAAGTTGGAAGTGTGGGCAGAGGCCAATGGGATGAGATTTAACAAGGCTAGAGTTTGGCCACAACAACCCCAAGTTGGGGTTGTTGTCATCCCCNGACAGGTGGGGGTTGGTCTCTTCTCCCAGGCAACCGGCAACAGAACAAGGGGATACAGACTCAAGTTATGCCAGAGGAAGTATAGGCTGGATATGAGGAGGAAGTTCTTTACAGAGAGAGTGATTGCCATTGGAATGGGATGCCCAGGGAGGTGGTGGAGTTGCCGTCCCTGGAGGTGTTCAAGAAAAGACTGGATGGGGCACTTAGTGCCATGGCCTAGTTGATTGGATAGGGCTGGGTGATAGGTTGGACTGGACAGTCTTGGACATCTCTTCCAACCTGGCAGATTCTATGAATAGGATTTGGCTCGAACCACTTACTTAGGTAAAAATAAAAAACAATGCCTGCTGGTCTGTTTTATAGCAAGCCGTAGTTTCTGTGCATAGTGAGGATGTTTCAAGTTATGGGGGTTTATTTTTAATCATAGTAAAAACTTGCTTTCATTTTTCATTTAATTTTCCTTTGGTGTATGCATAAAACTCTGATTCAGTTCTTTGCAGTCTTCTGGCATCTTTCCAAAACACGCAAGCCTTAAGGGCTTTGCACTCAGCTATTCATTTGCTGCAGAAGCCCAGGGAAAGGACAATGCAATGCTGTTCCAACTTGGGAGCAAACAGTGAAGCAGAGAATCACTATTTACCTTCTAATCCACTGTCCTTCCCACCCTAGGCCAGGGAAGATACTTTACAGTGTTCCTTAAGGGCACAGCCCTTTCCCCCCAGCATGCTGTTCCAGCTGTTCTGACCCACATGTTAGAGAAGGAAGAATCATGGATGTCTCCAGAGAATGCACAACAGTCATCAGGCAGAGAAAGATAGGATGCAAGAGTACCAATTTTTTCCCTCTTACTGCAAATAGGCTCACGAAAATGACATGGCACTTGGTGCCGTGGTCTAGTCTCGAGGTCTGTGGTAATGGGTTGGACTTGATGATCTTTGAGGTCTCTTCCCACCTTGCTTATACTGTGCTACTGTGAAAATGAGGAGAGTCACAGACTGAGTTGCTGGTTGAAAATGATCAGTTCTGAGGGAACAGGTGCGTCAATTGTTAGCTAATGTTCAAAACTAGTACAATCTTTCCACTATACTGCAGACTTTGAAGAAGGTTTTTAAAGTCTTTAACTATACATTTAAAATGATAACAGCACACTTTGAAAGTCAGTGCCCTAAGCTGCTATGTTCCCTTAGCACAGCTCCCATTATCAAGGTAAGATCCGGTCAGACATATTGAGCACTTCTTGCAGGAAACCATTCCCTTTAATGGAAGCCAGCACTGGAAAGACCAAGCCATAAAAAACGTCTGCACTATTCTGTACAGTATCACACAATTCTACATAGAGGGAAAAATTCATGGGGAATGTGGGGGAAAATGAAGTATTACCTGGGGAAAACTGGTAGCTCTACTAACTATGTCTTTTAACCCATCATTGGACAGCTATAAACTTGAGGTTTGCTTAGTACATATGATATGAATCTTAAGAGAGTTTAAAACAGTATTTAAGGCCAGTGTTAAGAATGGATAAAATATACTGCCTAAAAGTACAAGAGATTGAAGTACTTTTCTTTTGACTTTCTTAGCAATTTCTCATACTTAAGAGCATTCTTAATTTTATTTCAGGGTGGAAAATATTATGTGTTTAGGAATATTTGGGGAAAAAAGAAGACAGTGCAAATTTTGACTATAATATCCCCTTTGTGAGCCACTCATATAAAAATGTAAGGTAACAATTAGATTTTATGTTTATTGATCTGTAGTCATTTAATAATAAACCATAATGCAATTATTTTGCTTAAATAATTAACCTAGACATGCCACATTAAAAGAGAAAGATCAAGTGAAAAACTCAGCACTGAAATAAAGTCATTGGATTCTTTCCTGAAAGAAATGCATTTGTAGAGTATCTGTCTGAAGATTTCAATTTGTTACACAAGTGCAGAGATTATTATATATGGCACACTATTTTTTAGTCTCGGGTGTGCATACTAATGAGATCGTTGCAGAGTTGATATAAAATGCATCTTAATTCTATGAACTCTAGCAGCCTACTGAATTATTTGTATGATGTTATTTACTTACTGTATTTGAGTTTGACAATTCCAGACTTAGTGTCACACATAAACCTTCTTGATACAATACTAACACCATTGCTTTGCTACACTTCTAAGATCTCCAAATGGATTTGCAACGCATTATGAGTTTCTAGAGCCCCATGGTATTCCATTTCTGGTTGGTTTACTGAAAAGCATACACACATGTTTCTTTTAAAAAACCTCTGTTGATAAAAGCCTACCACAGATCATGACTTCCATCATTGTCTCATCTCCAAAGAGATGTCTTTGTTCTGATGTTTTCACACACCTAATATTTGTAAGACTCCAATGTGTGCTGGCCTGGGTTGCAGTTGTTCAAGCACTGCATCCAGGCAATTTGGATTCCAGTCCTCACCTTCAATGGGTCAAATGAGTGAAAACCCACACAATCATAATAATTTCTTTCATGAGAATAGTTTGATGAAACAGAACGGATATTCTTCTGCCAGACAGCAGGTGAAAAAAAGCCAACAGGAGGAGTCCAGCTCTGACTTTAAAGTCTGTTTGCAGTCTCAAACACAGCATACACCTGGGAAAAAGAATACTCATAAACCATTACATTTAATGCTCAGTCTAACACAGAATTGAAAACAATGCATTACTACCAGAAAGTCAAACTTGCTGCCATGGGAAAAAACAGCATTTGCTGCTCCTGTGCTAAAAAGTGTTTCACCGTTATGAACAAAGCAGGTCTGTATTTCTAGTGTTGTTGCAGGTTTGAACCCCACCTCCGTCACTTATCATCTAGCAGGGCTTAAATGGTACCAGCAAACAAATACATCATTTGTAAATCTGGGCTGCAATTCAAAGAGAGCAAACACAAACATGCTAAATTTAAATGAACTTTTAAGTGCAATTCTGAAGTGCCTTTATTCTCATACAACAGTAGGACGTCCCATCAACTCTGGCTGTAAATGACTATTAAATGAAAGCACATATATATTATCAACATGTCGCTCAGCCAGGTTTTGTGAATTATCACAAAAGAGGAAAAGGAGATCCATAAAGGCTCACAAAACACTGAAAATAATGTAATTTAATCTCATGAGCAACACAAGAGATTTCCCAAATACAACCCTGAACACAGAGCAGGTCCAAAATGACGGATTAACAAGGTGATTATCGCCACGTTTCTAGCTTAATTTGCTGACATTTCTGGCCTCCAATTTTGTTTTTTAATACAGTCTGTATCATCTTATTGCTCTTTCTCTGATGAGACGGCACATGTAACTAACCAACAATAGAGACAATTTTATATGACCTTTTCAGACCAAGTCCATCATTCAAAGAACCTACAATCACTGGCCAATGAAATATAGAAATACTAAAGTAACGCTTCTTGCATAAAGCTACCATTATCCCCAATTCTGAACAATTTGATTCTAAGTAATATCTAATATCCATTATCTATTTGCTTCATTTATCTATCTAATCTGTTTCATTTTAAGGTGTGGTATCACTGCGGAGCTATTTATGACTGAGCTCTAAGAAGTTGGATTAGTTTAGTCAATGCATATATTAGATGAGAGAAGCAGTGCTGCTAGAACAAACAGGATATATGCTACCTGAAAAAAAGGCATGGAAGGAGAAACTAGAGTCTAGTGTGCAGCCTTACCAGTTGTCTTAGACTTAAAGATCAAAATAATTTGATCAAAATAATTTGCTGCACAATTTGTGTACAGAAAGGAACAAGAGCCACTAGAGAGCCTAAATGAATTCTGCAGAGAGAATTCAGGGTTTATAAATATTTGGGCTTAAAAGCTGTATCAGATGTAGTTGCATTTGCTGGATAATAATTAGAACACAATTAAATAGAGCACCAAAGGAATCTCCGTAATTTTATTTATGATAGAAACATAGAGGATTTTTTCCCCCCAGCTCTGTAAGAGACATTAAGGCAATTTATCATCCTAGTTGCAATATGGTAGTTTTGTACAGGGACATATGGAACTAAACTAAGCTGGTGTTTTCTAGGTATGGTTTTTAAAAAAAGAATCGATTTGGATTTGTTTTCATTTCGATCACATTTTTTCAATCATCAAATCCATCACTGCTTTCTCGAATAAGCCAGAAATCTAATTTCATGCAGGGAGAAGTACTATTTAATCCAGAGTACCAAGATCTCAGAAGAGTATAAGTGCATGAACCATTCCCTAAATGCAGTCATGTTTTTACAGCTTGAATTTCCACTGTGTTTACTTTCATGTGTCTATTTATTTATTTAGTTAAATTGGGGTCTTAATTAGCATTCTTTTATCTTTTCTGTTCAAAACAAAGAGATCCAATTTATGTTATTCAGTTCTTTTAAATCTCAGATCAGAAAAGTGTTTTCAAAACATACAGCTCAATGTATGAGTGACACAAAAAAGACTTAATATATGCATGGACATTTGGAGGGATCTGCTGCAAAGCAGTTCTAACTTAATGAAATATTTTCTCAGCCACAGGGTGAGAGCCTAAAGAGCAGACACAAATTAACCGAGTTCAATCCAGAAACAGTGAATAGAGGACAATGTGCAGTAATTTTGGTGGATCAGAAAGCGACCTTAAGTATTATCACTATTTTTAATCTACCTTTCATTTGTATTTCTCATCTTTAGTTTTTCTGTTATTATTTCAAAATCGATAACCCCTTTTTGGCATTTAAAATCTTAGAATTCAATTAAAATTCTTAGAATTCAAGTTAATTCACATGTGCAGGTAACAGTGAAAGGTTGATGCAGTAATATCCATATCACCACCAGCTTTGCGGCTCAGCCACTGTTAAACAAAAAGCTTTGCCCCATTTTCTAACACTAGAGGGATGGAAAGATCAGAACTGTTTTACGTTCAAGCATGTAGAACAGGACAACTTGGCCAAAGTAGTTAAATTCACACTTCAAAAATCCCCTCATAGAGTTCTCACTACATCTCTTAAGTTATCTTTACTGGTTTTCAGAGTAGCAATCAGCTTGAAGAAAAAAGTATTTTAAAGTCTGAAAGTTTTATAAGCAACTGCATCTTACCACCTAAGCAGTTCATGTTTAGTGTACAGTGAAGCTTCTACAAGATTTAAATGTTTTACTGAAATACATGCCATCAATGTGACACCGAACAAAACAATATGCCATTATGTTGCATCTACAATGATCTGATCTTCTGATGGCCATCAGTTTTTAACCTGGACAATGGTCTCATTGATAACAAGCAGAATGAAAGATATGTCAAAAGAAAAGAAATCTTATAAACAAAGGAAAAGTGTGCAGGTGCCTTTGGGGACAGAGACCATTGTGGTGGTACTTAAGAGTTAGGAAGGGAGTACTGAACTAAAGACGGAAAGGTTATTTGCTGAAAGTAGATGTTTTTCAGCATCTGCATTAAGATGCCTCAGTACATGGGTCTGACATACACACTTCTAAAAGTTTAGAGTTATTAGGAATAAATGAAATGCATACAAAAAAGTGATACTACTTTTATTTTCCTTCCTTCATCCCACAGACTTCCAAATCACACCATTGATTTTAGAAAGTTAAATACGTACATACATTTCTTCCAAAGTATTACTTCTAAGCCAAGCCTTTTCAGCACAATATATAAATCCTTGAATACAGAGAATTATAATGAAAACACCATCAGACTTAACTAAAGTACTGTCTAACAGGTCCAATCCATGTCAACAGATCAGCATCCATTATAGAGAAATGTGGGCAAGCGCTTGCAGGAACGTACTTGCAAAAAAATCACTTTGTCAAGAAAAACCTCAGAAAAATTGGAGGCCTGTTTTCATCCCATGTTTTCTGTGGAATCCTTATAGGTATTATAGCTTAAAAGTTTCAGAAGCCTTTATCAGTATTTTCACAGCTAAGTAAGGATTTCTGTAGTCTGAAAGACTTAGGGTGTATTTGATAGTTGTCCAACAGTGTTGGACTTGGACTATGCAGAAAAAACCCATAAATATAGATTGGTTGGTTGGTTGGTTGGTTGGTTGGCAGAGTCAGAGTTTTTAATGATTGCAATTCACAATTTATGGAGTGTGCTGGAAAATAATAATGTTTATCCAACAATATCAATAGTTAACTTGACACTTAACTTGCTGAACATTCTAAGAGGAACTGACTCAGAGTCAGCAGCAACTATTTTCCTTCCCCAAAGATATCCTCATGGGAAGAAGAAAATAAATACTGCAGCAAACAAACTTCAGGGGAAAAGACAAATGACATCTTTGAAGAGCAGATGGATGAAAGAACGAATGTGCATAAAATTGTTTTGTTTGGAAGACATCTTTAAAAACCTGAAGTCCAACTGCTCACCCAGCACTGCCAGACTACCATTAAAACATGTCTCTAAGTACGACATCTGCATGTCTTTTAACTCCCTCCAAGGATGCCAACTCCACCACTTCCCTAAGCAGCCTCTTCCATGGCTCAACAACCCTTTCTGTGAAGAAATTTTTCCAGCCTAAACCTTCCCTGACACAATTTGAGGCCATCTCCTCTAGAACAGACTGAAAATCATGTCACTGCAACCACTCTCCTCTCCAGGCTCAACAACCCTAGTTCCTTCAGCTGTTCCTCATAAAACCTGTGCTCCAGAGCCTTCACCATCTTTGTTGCCCATCTTTGGAATTGATCCAGCATCTCAATGCCCTTCTTGTGGTGAGGTACACACAAGGGGAAAAGAAAGAGTTTCGCTAAGTGTTAACCTCATCACTGCAAAGCTGCAAGAAGTTTTAGTTTGTTTTGTTACAGAAGAATTATTTAGCACAAAGTGTATGCATAGGACTATTCAAGTGTGTGTGTCTGTGTCCTGTTTACTTACAACAAACTACATGGATCTTTAGCTTTGCACAGCACTTGTAAACTTTCTTCACCTTATTTGGTATAGGTCTCCAGTTTCAGAGCTACTGGATGTAGCTGTCTTCTCCCTTTCTTTCCAGATAATGTTATTTTACAGACCAGTTCCCCAAACAGTTGCACAGCTCTCAAGAAACAAAGTGTTTCATAAATGTGGCTTGATCTTTAGCATTGATGAGGAAATAAAATGTACCAAACAGAGCAATATATTGACACAGTATAGAAAAACAACATTGCCCTTTATGGCCTACAACGTCAATACAGATGCAAACCAGAAAAGTTCTTTTTAGCTCCAGCAAGAGACCTCAGGTGTGAGACTGTATGATGTCTAACTCCTACTCTTTCATTTACAACTACCTGCTTGCAGCTCACTTGCTTGATCCTCACGGATCAGACAAAACCCTGTTTCTGTTTGTACAAGTTCAGCTGAGCTCTTCTGAGCACACGTTTTCTGCATGCAGATAGCTCTTGGCATGCTCATATTTTGCATGCATAATTTGAATCTTCTTTCTCAGTGTTTTCTGAACTTAAAAATCATATCATAGAGGAAGGACACAAAGTGCACCTACCACCGCTTGCCCCAAGTCACAGGGAACATTTAGTCTTCCTATTGGTGAAGGTCAGTTTTTGCTCTGAAGGAGCCCTAAGCTTTTAACGCATTGCTCCCTTCCCTGATACTTTATATATTACAGACACCAGTTCTGAGTCTTTCCTCACCTACCTCTTTACATGCTCCCACTTAAAACCAAACCCAACTACTACAGAGTGGAAAACCCCTTTTCTTTTAAGAGCCCTGCCACATTAAACAAGCTCACCATTTTGTTCTCCTGATTTAAGTATAGATTTTTATAGCCATGCTTCATGAGATAGCCAGACTTTGTAGGAGTTTGGTTGCCAGACTGTGTACCTGATAGCTCTTTCCTATGAGAAAACAAGGGCAGGTCAGACCCTGAGCAGAGCCGTCCCTCAAAGGAAAAGCTTTCTTTTGAAGAAAGACTAAAAGAGCAGAGAGAGTCCACACTTCACTGCTGTTGACTTCCCAGATCAAGTAGGGACAGAAGCATTACAGCTTCATTACCAGAACATAAAAGCACTTTACTGGAGCTGAGCAAAGAGATGGAGTTTCCTTGTATACAGCAAAATTATCATGGATAAAGAGGGGACAATTAAGTAAGTTTGATTGGAATAAAATACTCACAGGAGGCAATTTTCAACATGCTTATATATGTTTAAATAAAAATGAATAGGAAGAAGAGTAAAATAAATAAAAGGCAGAGTGCATCAGAACTTTCTGTTCACTGCGGTTTATCTTTGAGTAAATGCTTGCTCCCTGACTTCCTAGTGTAGAAAAACTTCAACAGCTGAGTTTTATTCCTGTTCTCTTTGCTGCTGTCCTTAAATTCTTCACTTCTTCAGAGGACGTATTAGTTCAGCTTCCACACTTGTTTCCTCATTGTGTCAGAACATTAAAGCTATTAATGACTTCCCAAAGGAAAGCAACACACACCAGGAAACAAGAAAACCAGTAACTGAGAAGCCATCATATCTTGCCTCTTGTGCAGCAACAATTGAACCACTTTACACTATCCTCAAACAATTAACCTAACCTAAATAACAGCTGATGATTGAGCCCATATTATATACCACTGCTTAAACTTATTTACCATTAAAAAAATGCCTATTCTTCCAATTATTTTAACTTCTTTTTCTATCCAATGAACACTGACAACTGTCTTTTTTAACAACCTTATTTATGTTTCTGTTATGAATTCTCCTTAGTCTTTAAACAATGCAAGTTCATTTATGCTTTTCTCATAGATCCTGTTTTCTAATTTAGATTTAGAAATTACTCATTCACAAATCTAATTAACTCTCTACCAAGTACCATTCAAATCGGCAATATGTTGGTAGTTCAGAACAGCAAAATGTTTGAGAGTTCAGATGATTACACTTACTTCCAAAACATAATATGACAGCACACACTGCAATATATACATTGTGCATAGAGGATATTGGGACATCCAGACCACAAGCTAGGGAGTAGGAAAAATTCCCTGCACTATCCTTCTTTGAGCTTATGGAATTTAGACATTTATATTTCCACAGCAAATCTTTATTGCGGCAGGATTCAGACCTGCTTACACCATTCCCATCTACAGAAAACTCAGCCTCAGATCATTTAGTATTATGCTTCTGGTATTGAAGCAGAAGCCCTGCAGATCAGTTATTTTTCTGTTCTCAGTAAATCATATCCTGGAAATCACTGGCCATTTCTACTGAGTGCCAAGAAAACAGTTTCAGCAGAAAAATTGTTCAGTTCACTCTGTCAAACTGAATTTGAAAGCAGCCTACCCTACTGATGCCTGTTCAGTTTCCAAGGGGATACACTGTCTGCACAATTTTGTTTTTTCCTATTTCTGCTCCTTCTAACCGAGTCCACCCTGGGAAAACCCACTGAGACACACTAACAGGATGTAGCACATTATATAGCGACTGCTTTAATAATGACACATCATCTCATGTAAAAGGGGAACAATCATGCCTATGTCTTATCCTTCCACTTCTATTTGTGGAAAAGCCATGATCTAGGTGTATAAGACTCAGCCCTCTATAAAACCTTGCTCTAGAAAATTGATTCCTTGAATGAATAGGAAGTGGCTGCCAGAAAATCTTTTATTTTATACATTAGATGGTTAGCAGCAGGAAATTAATTGAAAAATAATTTTTAAAAATTAAAATCTTCCCTAGTCAGAGCAACACAAATCTAATAAAAAGTCTACAGTTACACCAACTTGTTTATAACAAAAAAAATATTATTATCATTCGACATGATGTAGTAGTTATAACTACTGTCTTTTCTATAGCGATGACTGAAGTTAATGTTTGCACTTTCATTTCCAACTCAACTTCTGTCACATCAAACAGGCAAGCTCTTTGGGAACTTCTCTTCTTCAAACATATGAAGTTAGAAATAAAGTCTAGAAAAAAAGTTGAGATGATAGCATGACTGTTTGCAACACTAAAACCATGGAATGAAAAGCAGACATCTCCTTTCAGAGTAGGAGGCAAACATTGCCAGATGGAAGTATCAACACCAATGGCATTCCTGCTGGTTAAGGTGTAAGAGAGAAGGGAAAACCAGAAAACTCAGTTTTGGATAAATAAAGCAGGGGCTCTGCTTTTTTATAATGTCAATTTCCTACATTTTTAAACGGTAGTGTGGTTGCAGTCTTCCACTGCACTGACAGAAGGAGAGACAGAGGATAGGAGGAAGCAAGAAGAGGAAAAAAAGTACTTTATAACAGTTTGATAGATCATAAGCAGTAACTAGAATTCAAATTGCTGTACTTGGGGAGTACTGAAATGACAGAGTTTAGGAAACCAATACAAAGTTGAATACTCCAATTCTGCATTTAAAAAACTTAGTATGGGCAAGTCTTTTGAATCCAGTATTTAAAAGTTCTGCACAGGAATGATAACTTGGAGGAAAATTACATCATGTCTCTATAAAAAGACATTTAAATGCCACATTACATACAGTTGTCCTAAGAAGCTTATAAAATCTTTCATATCTTTGAGACAACACAGAAACTCCCAACAACCAATGTGAAGAACTGAGAATGTCCTTATGCTCTGCTGTCAACTGAACTGTTTCAGAGAAGGATTTAGGGACTTCAGGGCTGCATTAGTGGAACATACAGCTAAGTTTCTGACAATCTCCTCGAGTTTGTACAGTAGAATTACTTGAAAGAAACTGGTGTTTCCTGGTCCCTTGTGTCCCTCCCTCCGTTCCCACCCCCATGGTAAGGCTGACACTAATGTAAAAGGCAGACATAGCTAAGTACAATTGGGATGAGTGCAGGAAGGTAGAACATCAGCAGTGCTGCCACACCCACTGCTGCTCGGAAACAATCCTGCTCCTGCAGTGGAATATTGTCCATGCTCACAACAGGGTGTGTTGAACCTGAGTCATGTGAAATCCCATGGCAATTCTTTTGTGAAATGTACATACAAATTACTGCTCATCTGGGCACTATTAATGCTGCTTCCATATTTGGATCCCTAACCAGGGGTCTGGCTACAGAACCAGACAACAACACAAAAGTAAAAATCAGGGAAACAGGGAAGTAAAAAAAAAAAAAAAAAGAAAGAAAAAAAGAGTAAGCCAGAATGCTGTTGCATGTTATCTTCTATTCCTACACATTCACAAGAGGTAGTTACATACCGCAATGACTTAAAAAGCAATTGATATAACTTGATGCTTTCTGCTCCCATTAGTCCTTTCCCACAGAGAACTGCAGGAGGGGAAGATACTGCTGTACATCAACACAGAAACCACTGCATCCAAATCTTGGCAGTCCTGTCCTGACTGAGACAAGAGTGCAAATCCAAATCTCACGAATGAATGAAATACACTCATTCCAGGGCTCAGCCCCATATAATTTCTAAATCCTGACTAATACAGTATGAATCCTGCTGTGGTATCTTGCAATGAATTTTTTGTGTTGTCTGAAATACAGTGACTAGGATTCTCTGTTGCTTTCCTGAGTCTCTCATGAAAACATTTCTCAAGAGGCACTTTCAAATAGTCACATTTCCATTAATGCACAAAAGAAGCTGAAGCAACAAGGATTTTCAAATGGCTATCGGCATATCTGCTACTCCATCAACCATCAGTGCAAAGGATGTATGAACAGGTGCTGTTTTAACTAACGCCCCTCCTCACCTCACTTCCATCAGAAGAAAGCAAAGAAACAATTACATTTGTACTCTGCTGCAGTCTTACCTCTGTCTTTCACAGCGACACTGATGTTGCCTCAGCAGCAGGCTCTTCCCTCCACCTGTCCTGCTAGAAAGTTCTAGATGATGCTCCTCATTAAAGGGAGCAAGGTATGAATCAGCAGCTTTGCAGGAAACCACTGAAACACCTGGCATTATCCTGAGTTAGAAGGTGAGAAAGGCAAATTTATAATAGAATGGCAGCTGAACAACAAAAACCAGGAAAAAGCTATTTCAGATTAAGTATCACTAGCTGCAAATATCCTCCCTTACCACAGGTACCTCTTCCTAGTACCACAGCTCAAACATCAGGTAGATTACAATTCAGGACCCAAAAGGTTTTGTCCTTCCAAGGACAGCAATCCTTGCTTTCCAAGTACTGCTAAACATGAGGAGTAACGACATCAAACACATTTCTGAAAGTGTTTTTTCCAGTTACTATATGCTTCCCAAGAAGATGAGAGAAATGTGAGGCAGCAGTGAGGAAGGCCACCTGATCACATTTAAAGAGTGTCAGCAATAGAGGAGCACCCTATTACTACACACATACCGAAGTTTCACTACCAGAAACTTATTATCCCTCAATAGTTTATCAGATTCTGGGTTGGTTTTTTTTTTTTTTTTTGTGCTCTATCTTAAGAAGAAAGTTGCCATTCATGAACAAACTTCTTTTTGCTGGACACTAATTATCTGCCATTCCTTCAAGCAGACATACACATGTTGTTTACAAGCATCATCAACAACAGGGCATATATTTGATTTCTCATTCTGCTCTACAGCTGATTTCACATATTCCTTTATTCCATTAATGTGAATCCATACTGCAAAAGCACTTTAGATGGCACATATAAACACCCTGTGATTACCATATAAGAATATCTGAACTAGATTTTAATGCCTTGAGAGATTCTTACTAACGAGTAACTTCACTATTTTCTTCAGGACAGTTCAACAAGTGCATGAATATGATGTAGTAAGACACAAACTCACAAGCAGGTTTTAGTGGTAAGTGACAAACCAAATTCTCCCATCAGCTACCACCTCTGACTGCAGCTGCAGAGTAAAAAGACTGATAAGCATTGCTAAAAGGCTTTAATCCATGACACGGATGATTAACATTCATTATTATACATGGATAATTATAATATAAGTGCTCAAATAGCTGCAACACAAGCAGATACATACAAATGTGACCATAATGAAGGCAAAAGGTGTAATTCTGTTTATTTGGATTTGGTAAATTTATGTAAGGCATACAGACTTTGCAGAATATTTGTGCAATGATCCCCTGAAGATTCTGCTGCTGATCTCTGAAATTAGTAACAAGCCACTATTACTAAACTTAGGGGATTCATATTTCTGTGACATACTTTGTCAATACCCCAGAGGAGAGACATATTTATAGCTGTGTATTTCAGGCAAGTTCATAATTTAAAATAAAATGGACAAAAATGCAGACTAACTCTTAATCAATAAAGAACACAGATTTTTTTTTTTAGCAAGGAAGATGAAGACAGGCACGAAGAAACACATCCTTATTTTGGTATCTGTAGGCACACTGTTTCAATTACAAGAAAAGCAGAATCTAAGTATTTGTCCTCAAAACATTTCTGATGTTATATTCAGGTCCTATTTCATAGGTTATCCAATCTTTCGAGACCTCTCAGAAGACAATGGCATACTGTAAAGGAAAGACTGACAGCACTAAACATATGTACTGCTCAGCTATTCCCCTTCAGAAGCTCCTCAGAAGGACATGACTTTCTCCTATTCTGACCAGTGAGATCTGTTACACAATAGTGTCTTGTATTTGCAGTTAAAGGAGAACACATTTTGAAACTCAAACTGTGTGAAACAAAATGTAGGGGAAAGAGCTGCTGTGTATGGACATCTATTGTCTGTCACCAGCATTTAAAGAGGAATAAGTACAGAAAGCATAAACTGCTTGAGGTCCAAAGAATCTGCTTCTAAGTTCTAGTTGTGCATGGTAACAGTTGATCCACAAGCAGCATTTATATTCAGGATGTATTTCTTTTTCACAAAATGACATTTTGACAAAAGCTGCATTCTGCTTCTGATTGTATCTAAACTGAAATTATATTAGAAACAACTCTGGGTTGTGATTCTGAAGTTTCTATTACTTTTAGCAATAAATCTCATTGCCCTTGTCTTTACTACAATGTCCACACATCATAAATGAACACAGATCATTCAGAGAGATTTGCCCTAAGCTTTCACACCTGCTCAACTCTCAATTCCCTGCCTTGCTGTAGAGGTTGTAAAGAGCTGCTCTGGATTGGTAGGGATACAGGAGGGAAAGCTGTCAAGAGCAGCAGCTCTGACCAAGGAAGCAATGACACAGTTAACTCAGGTGGTCACCACCTCCACTGCCAGCACAGGCAGCTCTTATCTCTCAGTAAGAGAAGAAAGGTACTGCCCTGACAGATCTGTCACATATCTAGGAGCTACTAATTCTTACCTTCAAAGCAGACAGAGAAACAAACCAAGATCTTTCAACATCATCACCAACGTCTAAAAACATCTACAACCTCATTAAGGTTGCAGCCTCCAGTTTGCAAATTATTGTTTTAAGGCACTTGAGACAAAGGACATGCCTGGCATCCGCTGCTGGTTTAGAACAGAGTTCCAGGGCCACAGGGTCACTGCTGAGCCCATCCCATGGCCACCTCTATTCAAACACTAGAGCTGCTGACACCTACAAGGTCTCATGCCACAGGTGCCCAGGCTCTATTTTGTTTTAACTACTCTGCTTCGCACCCACCAAGTCCTCCTTGACTGCAATGACAATTTGGTGTCCATTTTTATCCACTGCCCAGGTTCTGTTCAGTGTACAGTGTGCTGTCAACCTTGAGTGCACACTGTTCAGCCAAATCCTAAGTCATTTGGAAATTAAGTCAATAATGGTGAAATCTGGCAATAATACAAAGCTATCTTGTATATTAAAGCCAAATGTTGCAAAAGGACCTTCTGAGACTGAACAAATATGAAAACATGTAATGAAATGTGAAGTCATACACACAGCAGAAAACAATCTTAACTTTAAACACATGACTAAGGACTTAGACTCACTAGAACCTCTTAGTACCTTTAAGTAAACAGATTAAATTAGCAAAAGACAGACTCAAACCCAAACAAACCAGGCTTCCCTCCTTGAACACTGTCAATTATGGAATTCCCTGCTACAGGATAGTGCAAATGCAGTAAGGCTTACAGGGATTCAAAACTCACCAAGCATATCAGCAGAAAAGCAATCTAATGGGAGTTATAAAAGCCAGAAATACCATCTCTGGTTCAGAAAAACAATGACCTTGAAACTGATTGAGACTGAGAGACTATTTCAGTGACAGTGAGTAATGCATCATTGGCATGTTTTGATAGTATTTTACAGACCTCAAACACTGGCCATAGCCAAAGCACTGGGTGAAACAGACTTTGGCCAAATCTCCTACAGCCACTCGTGTCATTACCCTGGGTAGTCCTGCTCAAATAAAATTCTCTCTCCCTCCCTCCTGTGTGTCTTCCTTTCTACCTTTCTGCAGTTAAAGCTTTGCTCTACAAGTCAAATGTCCAACAGATTCTGGCCAAGGAAGTTTCCAAATGATTTACAAATCCTAACCAGTAAACTCCATTAAGTGCATAAGGCTCTTTCACAGCCCCTGCTCTCTTCTCTCTATGAAGTTTTGATGATGTGTCTGTAAAGCCACCTTTACCATTTTGCTTACTTACACAAAGAAGATGTAGCAATCTTTCATTTTCATTTCCCAATTATCTATTTTCTGCAGCCTGTTAATAACTGTAAGACACATTCAGCCAAGAACATCCAGTTAATCCACGGAAGCAGACTGGGAAACTGGCATTTCTGTAAGTGGTATTTCACAGGCATTGCTCATCCAAGTGGAGGCACACAAAAAGAGCAGGGTTACCCTTTTCTTGACAAAGCAGTCTAGTTTAAAGAAAGTAATTTGAGCACTTAAAAATAAGCGCAGTTTTTCAAAAGATAACCCTGGGATAGTAAATGGCAAGTTCTTAGAGGAGTAGGTGGAGATTTAGCTCTGCATTTCCTGCTGTTATTACCACAACTCATGTAGTTGAATCCCCGCATAATGCTTTGAGAATACAGCTGTTAAGATGCTTCTATAGAAAAGAGCCAGTGATGGAAGGGGATCTCATAGCCAGCTGTTGCATTTCTTAAAGACTGAAGGAACTAATTGATGATGAACTGCAAAAAAGGCAGCACATTGTGACTCCTATGACTGTCAGTCTAGACCAATTTTTGAGAGAAATCTTTCAATTCTACTTTAACAGTTTCTGTCAGAGCTTGTTGGATGGAAGAACCTGTGATGATCTGGGCTAAATAATGATAATTATGTTCCATTACTAAGGAGGGATCGCTGCAGAGGTAATACATCTCTTAGAGGTACACATTCTCTAATTCACAGAACCACAGAACTTCAGAGGTTGGAAGGGACCTCCAGAGATCGAGTCCAACTTCCCTGCCAAGGCAGGATCATCTAGGGTAGTTTGCTCAGGAACACATCAAGGCGGGTTTTGAAAGTCTCCAGAGAAGGAGACTCCACAACCTCTCTGGGCAGCCTGTTCCAGTGCTCTGTTGCCCTCACTGTAAAGAAGTTTCTCCTCATGTTGAGGTGAAACCTTCTATGTTCAAGTCTGTAGCCATAATTTCCTGTTATGGATCATCCCAGGGCTCCATGATATGAAGCAGGAGGAGTTACTCTGCTGCATGGCAACTCCCTTTATCAGGTCAGTAAGGAAGAGCAGAACTACAATCGCTTGTTGTTAACCCTCTCATCTGGTGAGGAAGCTCATAAGAAGTGGAGAAAATAGCTTGTGCAAGCAATGCAAAGGTAGTATTTCTCTAAACCACCCTTGAATTTCTTGTTTCTGCTGCAGGAATAACCGGCCCCTGTGACACAAATGGGACATGCCTGCTATGCTCCAAGCCAGTTTTCACTATGAAAAGGCACAATAATCCCTTCCAAAGCATATTAACTTGGAACAAGAGTGCCCAGACTACTGCTGACCATTCTCCAATAATCAGTCAGCTTTTAAGTGAAGAGGCAATATAAAGTAACAAGTGTCACAGAGTAGCTTTGGAACCACTGCAACTGTGTTTATAAGGTAACCCAAGTTAGTGTGCAGTCCTTAGCTTAAGTAATACTATCAGGATTCAAAGCAAACAGAAATGTATCTAGTTAAGCCTTTTCCTGCCACAAGCCCTCTGTAGAAATACAAAGGATGCAGCAGACTAAGAACAAGATACTCAGGGTATGAGTACGTATTTATCCGACCTTGTGAATTTTACTTTCGGTGGCTAATAGCAAGTATTTACTTACGCTTTCCTTAAATAAAACTCCTTATAGAATATGTATTACTCTGTTATACACTCCTGGAATCAGCAGCTGAGGGATTTCTAGAAGCTGTATCAAAGACCCTCAGGCTTCTTGTCACTGATGGAAACTCTCATTCCCAAACTTGTCAGTTAGTTTTCTAAATCCGCTTCTAGTCTCCTCTGTCGTCTCTAGCTACATTCCACATCTAGTACTATGCAATGTATAAAAATTATCTCCTCTTGGTTAGTTTCAAACACGCTTATGTTATTTCATCAAAAGTTCTATACCGTAAGAAACAATGCATAATTACCCCATTCACATTCTCCACAGCACTTCATCCCCACACTTCTTCAGCTGTCTCTGTTGATGGAGACTCTTCTAAAACATACCATGTTCCATGTTTCTGATGAGCCCTTTGCACTACTCTGATGCTAACTCTACCCAGCCCTCTTATTCTTATGGTTTAGAAGGAACCAAGCACTGCAATTCTTTCATTCAAACAAACATTTCAACTTCTTCCACCTTCAGACTGACCTGCAGAGCAGCACTGACAGACATTTGGGGGCCCAATTTGTTCCAGAAAGAGAAGCAATGGAAATCTGTTCTCTACTTTGCCCCAAAGGAGAGGAGGGAAGCTCTCCTAGGAGGGTCATGCCACCCTGCATGAATGGTGTGATTTCAGAGGAGCTATGCTTCAATTGTACAGGCCGTCATTGACAAATGGAGGTCCATGTACTTATAAAACACTCAAGGAAGGCAATTCTCAGCAATCCTCAGAAGATCTAGGTTTTTGCTTTTTTCTGAGTAAAGAGGCCAGTGATCCAGAAGGCAACATTGCTCTCATACACATAAAAGTTTAGGCTGTATTTACTTCCCATGACTATACAGTGTTTATTAGACAAGATTAGATACCAAGCTCAGATAGAATCATAGAATCATAGAATAGTAAGGTTGGAAGGGACCTCAAGGATCATCTAGTTCCGACCCCCTGTCATAGGCAGGGACACCTCCCTGTGTACCTCCCTTGTGTACTAGTGTACAGGTCACTCAAGGCCTTGTCCAACCTGGCCTTGTACACTTCCAGAGAGGGTGCAGCCACAACCTCCCTGGGCAACCTGTTCCAGTGCCTCACCACCCTTACTGTAAAGAACTTCCTCCTAACATCTAGTCTAAATCTCTCCTCTGCCAGTTTAAACCCATTGCCCCTCATCCTGTCATTACAAGACCTTGTAAATAGTCCCTCCCCAGCCTTCCTGTAGGCCCCCTTCAGATACTGAAAAGCTACTATAAGGTCTCCTCGAAGCCTTCTCTTCTCCAGGCTGAAGAGCCCCAACTCTCTCAGTCTGTCCTTATAGCAGAGCTGCTGCAGCCCTCTGATCATCTTCGTGGCCTCCTCTGGACCCGCTCCAACACTTCCATGTCTTTCCTGTGCTGGGGGCTCCAGAACTGTACACAGTACTCCAGATAAACTTATTTTAGTAAACTGGTGAACACTAACTCATCTGAAGACACAAGCTACCACTCAGATGACAAACAGTGAGAACAGCAAAGCTGCCAATCTCCACTAAAATGAAGTAGGATTGCTTCCTTTTATTAGAATAACTGTGCCCTTGGGAAGCCTGGAGCTGTGCAGCTCTGTTTGTCAAAGGGGAACTCACTTCAGGACCAAGGCCACATTTTGGTTATTACTTAGGAAAATGAAGAAACATGGTATTTAGAAACAATCTTCCTTCCAAGTTCAGCATGAGTCAGTAGCAGCTTTTTCAAAACTGATGTGTAGTTTCTTTAATAGACTGCTTGAAAGGGCCACAGTTTCCAGCAATGGAGGTTTTTAAGAGCAATTTAAAAATAGAGTCCCTGCTTTCAAGGAAACACCTCAGCTTTTCTGTCCCTAATCTCCCAGTATCAAGTAGAGTTTGCTTGAACACAAGCATCTTACAGAGGAATGAAAAAAAGATTTCCTCCAGCTCCCTGAACCTGCAACACAGGAAAATTACAGGCATCTGCAATAAGGAGTGAACTCATGACAGTTCTGGCACTATACTTAAAGAGTCTTGTTCGGGTAGGAACATGTTTCTTGAATAGTCAATGTCTAACACATTGCAGATGTAAAAAAAAATAAAACACCAATAACATTCAATCAAGTCTGGAAGAAAAAAAAATGTTATTTGCAGAGTGAGTACCAAGCTAGTATTTTTACTATGTCAGTGATTTCTATGGGTTATGCAAAAACATAGAAATATAAAATGAAAGAAATACACAGTACAGTAGTACTGAAGTGGTAAACTAGTGCCTTAATAATAATGTGAAACCATAGAAATGGTAGATCATATTTAATGGAAGACTTTTTACACCACAATTCACTGAAGTAAAAGAGAAAAGGAAAAATTTCAGTGGTTGCACCACTGATTTAAACAGAAGGCTGTCATGGCCAGATAGAATTTTATGTAAAACCAACCCAGCATTATTTCTTCAAAAGCAGGACCCTCGAAGAAAATAACCAAAGGCATCGTATTCAAGTGTGACAGCCATCATTTCTCCCCCTCCTAAAGGGGCTCAAACAGATACCAACATTAAGCTGCACTAAGTTCCAGATGCATCTGTAATAAGAAGATGGTATATGAACACTGTTTACATAAGTATACTAAGGACTGCATGAAATTTGCATTAATGAATATAATTTTACAAATACAGTCAAGTGTTAATATTTACCAGTGCAAATAGCTCAACAAAAATTAGGTGCATCTGCCAAGTAGCAACCTCACTGAAACACTATTTGGAGCTCACACATTCTTCTCAAGTTAAAATATAAATTCACACAAAATAAGGATTATTTTGATGGCTAGCTCAATCAGCATGCAAAGGGTTTCTACTGTACCATGATACATTCATGGGCATAAATAGACAAGCTGAGCTGGTCTGACAGTGGCTGGAGGAAAATCACACCTACTCTGTGCATTCCCTTATTGTGATTACTTGGGACCTATCAACAAGCCCAGACTGGCAGTATTCCTCTAAGCAGCTTACAACAGCAGAAGAGAGTACTCCAAATCTGTCAAGGTTTGAACATCCAGCCTGTGAAAAAGAGCAAAGTCTGTAGTGACAGTGTCTGAAGACCTTCCTGTCTTGGTGACAGGCCTCTCTGTCTTTGCAGGTCACTGCAGTTGAAATGGAGACAGATCAGTGCTGCCTAGAGGGTCTGGATTGCCTTTTGCTAACAGGTCTGACCAGAGCCCACGTGGGCTCTCAATACCACACAAAACCCAAACATTTAAATTGAATGCAAACAAGCTAACTGATTTGAGCACAATAAGTTTTTTGTTTTGAAAAGATCATTTTATAAAATCAAATTTGTTATTACAGCTACCTCAGTTGTGATTCTGGTCCATTTTATTTGCTTCCATCTCCAAATTATTTATTTCTCAATCTATGAGCAATAGGCTGTTTTCAGAGTCAGAGACGCACACATGTCCAAAAGCAGAGTTCTGAATCAAGAAATCCAAAAACGTTTTAGTCAAGAAGTTTAGAATCTCAGCTCCGGCCAGGACACTCATTGAATGCCAGGACAGAAATGGGTTTCTTGAAATAGCAGCTCTGACCTCTCTTGAAGTCACTCAGCCTCCCTATAACAAAAATTAGTACTATTATCTTTATCTTGCCTGTTTTGAATAGTCAAAATACAGAAAGATCTTGAAGTGGCATAGGTGGCAATTACAGTTTCCCCTACAGTATTTGTCACACACCATAGATAAATTGCTACATTTTTGACACAAGTATTTGGAAAATCCTGTTACATCATAGGAGAACCTAGCTGCTGCATTAACACCAGCTAATAGCAGCAACTCCAAAGGATTCTGTAAATGTGAGGAATATACTTATAAGCTTTGTGTTTGTAAATATGGATATAGTCTTTATTTATGCTTTGTACTGCTGGGGGCACACACACACACATATATATAAAATAAATTGAGGGAAATACACGTATGGATTATTTATTATGTGTATATGTAGATACAAACAGAGGGGAACAAATGTGTGGCTGCAATAGTATAAATACAAAAAAGGGTTGCCACGTGAACAGCATATGTGCACTGTACAGCTGACAGTCAAGCCACTCTTTTTTAAAGAGGTGACTTAAAAACCATCCTGATCCCTAGATGGTGCTATTCACTGCAGTAACGAGACAGCCACGGCTTATTACCAGTACACACAGCAATTTAGTGACAAAAAAATGTTTCTTGGTTCAAAATTATCTAAGTTGAATACAGGAATTAATAATGCTGTTTCATATTATATGCATTTGCCACATTCCTTGAAGCAGAGGCCCACCTGCTGTCCTGTAGCCTATAAGAAAAGTAATTCCATTAAAGCAGTACAAACGAAATCAGCATCAGGCATTGTCAGTCCACCACAGATGGCAAAGAGAAGCGTTTCCAACATCTTGGATTAGCCTCATCTCTTTCCACATCCAGCTGCCATTCACCCTTCTTCATTCTGCACAGAAATGAGGATTACATACTGGTTTTGCCAGTCCTTCCTCGTGCCGTGGCCTACATTCCACAGCAGGCATCTCCCAGGGAAGCAGTACCAGCCAGGCATCTTGTCAGAGCTCAACAGCTTGTGCCCAGCACTGCACCTCGGAATGGGTCAGCTGAGAAAGTCACTGCGCTTGCTACTCCAAACAGACTGACTAGCAGAACTGACACTAGCTGAGGGACATGGGCATCAAGCTCTACTGCAGCCCATGGATGTCCCCAGAAGGATCTGGTCATCTGTTACACTGGCATGACATCTGGAGTGATTTCAGTCTTGGCAGTGGAAGTGCTCTTGAGTTAGCTTGCACCTCTCCCACACAATTTTGAAAGCGGCTGGGGATTTGACATTCAGCTGTGGTGCATTAGGACTGTATTTCCTTCTGGCCCACACACAGGCCACATAAGTGTTTCTGGGCAACCCATAAAGTGTACCAGGGTGAGATCCAAAGTCCACTTAGGTTGGAAGAAGTTCCTTTGTTATCTTGAAACAAAATTTATAGAGGACAGTTTGGCTTCCTGTCTTTCCCCATAAGGTGAGAATGTGCCTATGACTGCACAACAAAGAAAAAACCCAGTATTTCTAAGTTGCTCAACCATTGTGATAGTGAATAAACAGAAATACCTAAATAAACAAAATCATTAAACTTTTGTTGTACTTTCTTCTGATTCACTGCCTTTACAAAACGGTTGCTATGTCTGCCTAATCACTTGGGCATTTGGCTTCCATACATGTACACATACAGGCTGGGGGATGAGGCGATAGAAGGCAGCGTTGTGGAAAGGGACATGGGAGTTTTGGTGGATGAGAAGCTGGACATAAGCCAACAGTGTTTGCTTGCAGCTCAAAATGCCAATAGATCGAGAGAGTTGTTTTTGTCACTTTGCTCTGGTAAGACCTCACTTAGAGTGTGGCACCCAGCTCTGTTGCCCTCAACACAAGAATCACAGAAGGATTCTGTGGATTGGAAGGAACCTTGAAAGATCGAGTCCAACTCCCCTGTCTGGGCAGGATCACCTAGAGTAGATCACACAGGAATGTATCCAGGTGTCCAGAGGAGACACCACAACCTCCCTGGACAGCTTGTTCCAGTGCTCTGTCACTCTCACAGTGAAAAAGTTTTCCCTTGTGTTCACATGGAACCTTCTATGCTCCGGTTTGCATCTAAGACCAAGAAGGACATGGATCTGATGGAGCAGGTCCAGAGGAGGGACACAAAAATTATCAAGGGGCTGAAACACGCCCTCCATGCTGAGGGAGCTGGGGCTGTTCAGCCTGGAGAAGAGAAGACTCTGGGGTGACCTCATAGCTGCCTTCCACTACTTCAATAGGGCCTGCAAGAAGGCTCAAGAGGGACTGTTTACAGTATTGATAGGACAAGGGACAATGATTTTAAATTAGAGAAGAGTAGATTTAGGGTGGACGTTAGGAGGAAGTTCTTTACTCTGAGACTAAAAACACTGGAACAGGTTGCCCAGGGAGGTAGTTGAGGCCCCATCCTTGGAGAAATTCAAGGTGAGGCTCAAGGAGGGTCTGGGCAAATTCATCTAATGGAGACTGTCTGTTCATGGCAGGGAGGTTGAACTAGATGACCCTTGGAGGTCCCTTCCAACCCCATCCATGCTATGATTCTATGTAGTATTTGAGCATCCCACAACATTTCCCTAAAACCACATCAGCTTTTTTAAGAGCCTCTGAAAGTGACTAGCTTGACAGTGTGGACTAGTAACTGTCTTAGTACAGACAGATGCACTGCATGTAGCTTCCCAATACACTTCATACCAGATGCACCAGGCCAGAAGTTATTAAATAGAAAATGGCAACTGTGATGATCTGTCAACAAAACTTCAAAAAAAACCAACTGCCCACCATGGTCTAACTGCCAAGATGGCAATCTTAATTTGAACTCTAACCATGTATAAATCCTTCAACCCACTGAAATTTATAAAGACAATTCACAGATCTCTGTTCTGGCCTTTGCTTAGACATGGCCTTTTTCATTACATAGAGGTGTTTCTCAGTCTTCTAGCTTGACATTTTGAAAATTTCTTGAAGGTTTGTCATTGTAGATGGGAACCCTCACTTTCCTTAAGTACATCTGAAAACTTCTGCTTAAGTTATAAACTTGTCATGATACTTAAAACTCTTGATGAGAGTTGTTTCAAAGGTTCTAAAGAAAAGAATGCCCAACGCTAAGCCCACAACAATGCCAAAGCACTGAATTAGGTGAAAGAAGGAGTATCAAGTTAGAAAACAGGGTCTAGGATTATCTGTGCAAGGTAGCAGGAGGGATTCCTTCACAGGAATTACACAAATTTAATGTGGAGGAAAGATCAGAAGGAAGGCACAGATCACAGAATGTTAGGGGTTGGAAGTGACCTCAAAAGATCATCTAGTCCAACCTCTCTGCTAAAGCAGGATCATCTAGAGCAGATCACACTGGAATGCATCCAGGCAGGTTTTGAATATCTCCAGAGAGGGAGACTCCACAACTCCCTGGGCAGCCTGTTCCACTGTTCCGTTAGGGGCACAGTGAAAAAGTTTTCCTCATGTTTGCATGGAACATCCTATGTCTCAGCTTCCACCCATTGCCCCTTGTTCTGTCTTTAGGCATCACTGGTAAGAGCCTCTCTATCCTCTTGACATTCACACTTTACATATTTATAAACATTAATGAGGTCACCTCTCAGTCTTCTATTCTCCAAGCAAAGAGACCCAGCTTCCTCGGTCTCTCCTTGTAAGGAAGATGTTCCACTCCCTTAATTACTTTTGTGACTCTGCGCTAGACTCTTTCAAGCTGTCCCCTGTCCCTCCTAAACTGAGAGGCCCAGAACTGGACATAATATTTGAGATGCAGCCTCACCAGGGCAGAGTAGAGAGGGAGGAGAATCTCTCTCAACCTACTAACCACACTCCTCCTCTTGGCCACAAGAGCACATTGCTGGCTCACGGTCATCCTATGATAAGGCTCTCTGCATCTTCCTGTTGATTTTGTGTGGAAGGATAGGTAGAGACTGACCAAAAA